>CM055973.1:2207500-2457500 GCA_029531755.1 Holothuria leucospilota
TTATTGTAGATGATCTAACCAAAATGGATCTGGCAGAGAGAAAGAAATGGGCCGTTCAAGTTAAACAACTCTATGAACAAGGGACCAGACTGCGGTTTTCGGGAGGCAAATGGCGTGACGGTGAAGGGAAACCTTTCAACTTTACTTCTTGAGTTATACAACTACCCTCCTTTTGGATCTTCTAAAAACGTGAGAACCGGTTCTTTGATGCAACTCATCTATTTTATTTCGGACTCTCCAGATGGTATATGTAGCCATTTTCAGGTTTAACCAAGGTCTCCTTTTTGACCTTTTTCGGCAATTGCCTTTAACTTGCTGAATTAAGACTTTTTTTTCTTTAGACTTCTTTCTTTTTTTCATTTTTTTTTCTTCTGCACTTAATTTTTTCTCTTATTATTTATCTATTGTAATTTATTACCGTTTCTAGACCCAACGGTTTTGTTTTCTCTGTAAGTCAGTCCTTTAGTTCTTGATTCTTGAATGAAAGTAGCTAGCTGTAACGCTAGAGGATTGCGACAAAATGAAAAAAGGCGTATGATTTTCGCTTATTTGCACAAGTCTCAATATGACATCATTTTCATGCAAGAAACACACAGTCTTCTGACTGATGAACAACGTTGGCGTGCTGAATGGGGAGGAACCGCAATTTTTTCGCATGGGGCAAACTCTAGCAGGGGTGTCGCAGTATTGTTTAAAAATGCCTTCTGCTTTGAAATTAAAAGACAATTGAAGGATGATCATGGCCGTTATATTCTTCTGGAAATTTTAGTAAATAATATGATTTTTTCACTAGTCTGTATCTATGGTCCCAATATTGATGACCCTAGGTTCTATAGACTTGTATTTAATCAGCTTGAAAATTTACAGTGTGATAACGTTATATGTGGCGGCGATTTTAACTTTGTTTTCAATCTTAGTTTGGATAAGCAGGGAGGGGCCCAGAAGACAAATTTTAAGGCCCGAGATGAATGCCTCTCTTTCATGGATCACTTTACTTTGGTTGACGTGTGGAGAGAAAGAAATCCCCTTTCTGTGGGATATAGCTGGTCTTCCAATATTTCAAACATAAGATGTAGATTAGATTTTTTCCTCATATCCAGAAATCTTTTGAGTAACGTCACCGATTGCTATTTTCAACCTGCCTTACTTTCAGACCATTCCTTAACTATTCTTTGTTTAACCCCTTCCTTTAAACCCAGAGGAAGAGGCTACTGGAAGTTCAACAATTCATTGCTTCATGACCAAGAGTATATTCATTTAATTGAAAATGTTATAACTTCTTTTCCTAGTGATCACATCAGCGGAGACATTGATCCTTCTTTGACCTGGGAAAAATTGAAATTTCATATTCGTCATAGAACTGTCAAATATTGTAAACAGAAAGCCTATAACTTTTTAGGCTTTCTGTTTATTTGAGAAGAATTTAATTGCCAAGATCTCAAAATTAGAATTGGATTTACTATCTGATCCGAACGTTGAAGAGGAATTGAATTCTGCTAGAAACGATTTACATCTCTTATATAAACACAAATTGCAAGGTATTATAATCCGGTCCAAGGCTAGATGGACTGAAGAGGGTGAACAGAATTCAAAGTACTTTTTAAGTTTAGAAAAACGTAATAAGCTAAACAATACAATTTACAAATTAGAAGATAATAACAGCCAATATTTAACTACAAATACCGATATTTTATGTCATATATTCTCTTTTTATTCCAAATTGTATTCACCTAGCCATTGTATTCCAGACTTACTGCTTGCTGACCTCCCTGAATTTCAGGGGGACGTAGATCTGAATATTTGTGAAGGTTACCTTGATTATGATGAGGCTAAGGCAGCACTTTTTTCAATGCCCAATTCAAAATCACCCGGAACTGACGGTTTTTCTGCCGAATTCTATAAATTTTTCTGGTCCCTTATAGGTAACTACGTTGTTAACTCCTTGAATTATGCGTTCAATCAGCAAAAATTATCTGCTGAACAAAGTCGTAGCACCATTACTTTAATTTTGAAACCTGACAAAAAACCCTTGTAATATTTCTAATTATCGTCCCATTGCTTTACTTAACGTAGATTATAAAATTGCTGCCAAAGCAATTTCAACAAGGATTAAAAAAGTTCTTCATCTACTTGTTGGTGAAACTCAGTCAGGTTTTTTACACAACCGTTTCATAGGGGAAAACATTCGCTTCGTTCTTGATCTCATTGAGTATACAAATACGCATAATATACCTGGATTTTTATTCTTCATCGATTTTGAAAAAGCATTTGATACTCTTGATTGGAATTTCATACATAGTACACTGCATTACTTTAAGTTTGGTGTTCAGTTTAAAACCTGGATACGCACCTTTTATACTGATCTCAGTTCGTGTATATTTAACAATGGGCATTCTACAGGTTATTTCGATGTTAAAAGAGATGTTCGACAGGGCTGCCCTCTTAGTCCTTATCTTTTTATCCTTTGTACAGAACTTCTTGCAAAAACAACATTGAGAAATGTTACCTTTAAGGGCTTACGTATTCTAGGAACAGAGATCAATACGCCGACGATACTGTTCTTTTTACTGACGGCAGTCATGACTCTCTTATGGAAATGCTTGCTATACTAAGGAAGTTCCAGACAGCGTCTGGTCTGAAACTAAATTTTAGCAAATCAAACTTTTTTCCACTAGGCCCCTTTGTTTCCACTCAACCCGATTATGTCTTCAATTTGAATTTCCAAGTAAACTTTGGGCCCATTAGATTCTTAGGAGTTTACTTTACACATAATGGAAATGATCTGTACCGTCTTAATTACTTGCAAAAACTCTCTCGTCTAAAAAGTATCCTTAAACTTTGGTCAACTAGAGATCTCTCTCCTATTGGCAGAAATATTATTGTAAAGTCATTTGCCTTATCTCAACTTGTGTTTCTTTTTCAAGTTCTCCCTAACCCTCCTGAGTCCTTTATTAATGAGGTACAAAGTTGTATTTTTAATTTTATCTGGTCCGGAAACCCGGACAAGGTTCGACGCACAACTATGTATAATGAGGTACACCATGGAGGCTTAAAAGTTGAACATCTAAGAAGTTTCAGTCATGCTCTTAAGGTTGTTTGGGTTAAAAGATATATAAATAGTGACAGACGCATGTGGAAATTATTTTTTGATTATTATTTATCTCCTTATGGCAAGACCTTGCTATTCCAGTGTAACTTTAGACAAAGCGATATTATCAGCATAAGTAATTGTTTTATTAAACAAATTTGCAATGCATGGAGCCTGTTACATTTTAATGATGCAGTTGAAAACTACGAAACTCAGATTCTTTGGAATAATAGTTTCATTAAAATTGATGGTTGTGTTACTTATGATAAAAGACTTCACATGGCCGGGGGTATTTTGAGATCTTTTTAATGAAAATAACGTTAACCTTTCATTTAATGATTTTTGTAATATGTATAACATTAGGAAGTATCCTTTCACACGTTATTATGGGCTCTTGTCTGCCATTCCAAATGATTGGAAGCTAAGAATGGTCATGGACAGGGTAACATTACCCAATGAAAATAATTTAACTGTTAACATTAATTCTCGCACAGCTTATAACTCTTTAATAGAAAATATTGCACTTCCACCTAGAGCCCTTGCAAAGTGGAACATCTATTTTAGTTTCTCTACTAATGATTGGAAAATTATTTTCCGTATCCCTAAGTTGACACTATCGGAAACTAAGATTATCTATTTTCAGTTCAAATTCCTCCACAGAATTTTGGCAACAAAAAAATTACTATATCATATGAACAAGGTAGAAAACTCTTTGTGTACATTCTGTAAAATCGAGGAGGAAACAATTGACCATTTATTTTGGAGCTGTTCTATAACTTCCAACTTCTTGCTTGACACAGAATTCTTACTGTTTGGAACACAATTTACCTTTTCAAAGTCTGATTTCTTTTTTGGTTATAAGGTTTTACTCCGCCATCCTTATAATTTTATTTTCCTTCACTGTAAAAATTATTTGTGTAATTGTTAGTTGAATGATGTACTTCCTGATCCAGGAAAATTTTATCATAAACTTGTTTTCAGCCTGAAAGTTGAACGCTATATTTGCTCAAAAACTACAGTAAACCTTAAACGTAAGAAAATGTACAATGCAATCATATCGTCCCTCTCATATCGTAGTACTCTGCACGATATCCGCCCATTAAGCATGTAAATAAACGGACATCATTGTTAAAAATCAGTTGTATTAAACACAGTGACTGATGTAAATATTGCATATAAGTGATGAAATAAACCACAATAAACTGGAGGTAAAAAAATGATGTACTACTACTACTACTTCTTCTTCTTCTTCTTCTTCTTCTTCTTCTTCTTCTTCTTCTTCTTCTTCTTCTTCTTCTTCTTCTTCTTCTTCTTCTTCTTCTTCTTCTTCTTCTTCTTCTTCTTCTTCTTCTTCTTCTTCTTCTTCTTCTTCTTCTTCTTCTTCTTCTTCTTCTTCTTCTTCTTCTTCTTCTTCTTCTTCTTCTTCTTCTTCTTCTTCTTCTTCTTCTTCTTCTTCTTCTTCTTCTTCTTCTTCTTCTTCTTCTTCTTCTTCTTCTTCTTCTTCTTCTTCTTCTTCTTCTTCTTCTTCTTCTTCTTCTTCTTCTTCTTCTTCTTCTTCTTCTTCTTCTTCTTCTTCTTCTTCTTCTTCTTCTTCTTCTTCTTCTTCTTCTTCTTCTTCTTCTTCTTCTTCTTCTTCTTCTTCTTCTTCTTCTTCTTCTTCTTCTTCTTCTTCTTCTTCTTCTTCTTCTTCTTCTTCTTCTTCTTCTTCTTCTTATTATTATTATTATTATTCTCGGTTGGTTCTTATTTTTTCCATTTCTACATTTTTCGTTCCAGATCTCGGACTCCTACCTGGAGTCTGGGAGGTCGAGGAATCGTCGTAGTATATGAGCGGTCCCTAGAAGTGGAACCAGACTGAGATTTTCAGGGGGCAAATGGCGAGACGAAGAAGGCAGGCCTTTTAATTTTACTACCTGAACATTTTCAACAGTCGCTTTTTTGGATTTGACGACATCGAGGAAATCGATTTTTCGAATTTACTCAATACACTAGTTACAGGTTCTCCAAGTGGTATGTGTAGCCATTTCAGATTTTTTCAGCGTCTGTTTTTGACCTTTTTCAGCATCAATTCTCTTTTGCTGATTTGAGATTTTTCTTTTTCTCTTCTTTCTTCTCTTTCTTTATTTTTTTTTTCTTTCTCTCCTGCAGCTGTTTTCAGCTGTCTTGGACCTTTTTCTTCCTATCCGTTCTTTTTTCTATCACTATACTGATTCAGAGATAGGGTGTTGTAATGAAATTAGCAAGTTATAACGCCAGAGGGTTGCGTCAAAATGATAAAAGACGTATGATTTTTGCCTACCTATATAAATAACAGTATGACATAATTTTCTTACAAGAAACGCATAGCCTTCCGGTTGACGAAAGGCGATGGCGTGCAGAATGGGGAGGCACTGTAATTCTCTCACATGGAACAAATTCTAGTAAGGGTGCTGCAATTTTGTTCAAGAATTTATTTTGCTTTGAAATTAAAACACAGTTTATCGATGATTATGGCCGTTACATCATTTTGGACATTGAAGTTAATAACGTCATTATTTCAATAATCTGTATTTATGGTCCAAATAACGATGACCCGGCTTTTTATGGAGCTGTTTTTACGCAGCTTCAAAACTTTCAGTGTGATTACATTGTATGTGGCGGCGACTTTAATTTTGTTTTTAATCTTAATTTGGATAAGCAAGAAGGGGCACTGAAGACTAACTTCAAGGCCCGTGACGAGTGTCTTTCATTCATGAATCACTTTACTTTAATCGACGTATGGAGAGAGAGGTATCTTCTTTCACTGGGTTACAGCTGGTCCTCTAATATTTCAAACATAAGGTGTAGACTTGATTTTTTACTTATATCCAGAAATCTTTTGATTAACGTTACCGATTGCTATTTCCAACCACCAATTCTTTCTGATCATTAATTGATTGTATTATCTATAACATCTACTTTTGAACCCAGCGGTAGAGGCTATTGGAAGTTTAATAATTCATTGTTACATGACGAGGATTATATTAGACTAATAGAAAATGTTATAGCTTCCTTCTCCAGTGATCCTGCCAATGAGGACAATGATTTCTCTTTAAAATGGGAAAAACTGAAATTTCATATACGTCGTAACACAATTAAATATAGCAAACAAAAGGCTCACAATTTACAGGTATTTGAAAGAAATCTTATAGCAAAGATAGCTACTTTAGAATCTGATTTACTCAAAGATCCAAACGTTATCGAAGACTTAAATTCTGCTAGAAATGATTTGCATATACTATATAAGCACAAATTACAAGGAATAATGATGTGAACAAAACTCGAAGTATTTCCTAAGTTTGGAAAAACGTAATAAGCTTAACAATACGATTTTTAAGTTGAGTATTGATGACAGACAAGAATTTACTACAAATTCAAATATTTCACATCATATTCACTCCTTCGATTCAAATCTGTACTCTCGTAGTCATTGCCTTCCGGATTCATTGTTTTCTGAACTCTCGGATTTTCAGACAGATATTGATTTAAGTGTATGTGAAGGGCACCTTGACAATGATGAGGCTAAAGCAGCCCTTTTCTCAATGCCAAATTCAAAATCACCGGGTACCGATGGCTTTTTCAGCAGAATTTTATAAGTAAAGCCCTCGGAAATACTTCCAAATTATAGGAAATAGACAAAGTCAAAAATACAGATCGAAATCTAATTTGCCACCCAATTTTGGGGATCTTTTTTAATTTTACCAAGTAAAATTGTCTTTACTTGGTTTTTTTTTTCTCCTTTATTTCATTTCATCTCTCAAATGGTAAGTACTCGTATTTTTCACAATCAGGTTGGAAACGTATGGTACACCATAGGATAAAAAAACCCCGAAACTGCACAACACCATAAGAGGCAACAGAGTAACATTAGGCTACAGAGATTAATTACAGAAATAAAAGGTTTCGATGTAATACACGGTAAACTCTGAATATTTGAATCATGCCTTCTTTCTTTGATGAAAGATTCCTCCGCTGTTCTATTTTATCAGCAGAAATTATATACATTAGTTAATTGAAAGGTACTGTTTGATAAATAGTAGCGTAAGAGCAATACAAAAAAGGACACTTCCGAAGAGTCAGCAAAGTCAAATTGTCCAAAAATGGTGAATCAAATAAAAAGGTTTGGACATAAAGCAAACGCACGCTCAAGATCACTATAATTTACTTTCGTTTTTACTTTATACCTTTTCCTTTGCTCAACTTTCAAAGCAAATTTATAATTATGAAAGAAATCATTTATTAACGGTTTTTCATTTCTTAGTTTACAATCGAAAATAAATTTCTTCATATGCATAGTTAAAAAATTGTAAGGATGACAAGGTAGAGTATAACAAAAATAATAATTCCGCTTAGAAAAGAAAAATTGCTCTCTCAAAAACAGATTTTCAACGTCTAAGATAAAGGTAGATGTGAATCTACACTCCCAAAATAAATGGTCAATGGTTTCAACTTCAGTCTCACAAAATGAACAAAGGGGACTAGCTGTTTTACCCATTAGCGAGAGGAGTCTATTGGTGGGAAGGACTCTATGGAGGAACTTAAACTGAAAATATTGGATAGAGGGGTCAGAAGTTGATTTCCAAGGAGCATAGAAAAAGTGAGACCAATCCTCAATCGTAATATTGTCCATCGTGGCTTGCCATCTAAAGCATGCAGTAGGTTTCTCTGAAATTTTCTTCAACAAAATGTTGTAAATAAATTGTGAACTGCTATAATTACCCAACATCTTATCCAGTAATTCTTCATTAGTATTCCTGTCATCAAAACGATGAATAGACTCCCGCCAATTGAGCGGGATACTATGTAACAGGCCCCAATACAAAGTGAAGGGTAATGAGTCAATATTATACATAGTGATAAATGTTTCAAAACTTAATGGCCTACCGTTATCGTCAAATAAGTCTTTACTTGGTTAATGATTTAATAAGTTTGAATATTTCCCGTCCAATTCCCAACTTAAGTAAAACTGAAGAACATTCTTCCATTTTTTTAATGCAAAAATGACACAACACAGAAATTAATAAATTTAAGACACTTTTTTCTCGGTTTTTTTTCTTGATTTTGACTTTATTGAATAAGCCTCAACCTCATCTTTGACATGCGAAATTTGCAAATATAAAGGAAATGTGGTCTTTTCCAACATTTCAAAGGAAAAATGCAAAACTATACCTTTCCGATGCAAATATAGACAATTAACTTCATTTTTACCTCACCAAAGATGAAAAATCCAAACGAAGGGCAAAATATTTGATTTTTAGCCTTCAAAACACTCACTTAACCATTTGTTAATTAGAAATGATGCAAACTGATATTTTGATTAATGAAAAAGCCCCACGATGTATAGAATCGTCACTTAGCTTGAGTTTAATTAAAGGGATTTTTCGTAAAAGAGACGTTGTTCATCAACTAACTATGTACAATAACAGAGGTCATAATAACAGACTGACACAATTGGACTGTGTTTCTCTTGATATGGGCTACGCACAATGACGGAGGTCATAGCAAGAGGCAGGCTGAATACAAATTACTTAAGACGTCAGTTTTCTCATGATATGAGCTATGTACAGTGACATAGCGAAAAGAAACCTCTCTACTGATATTAGCTACGTACAAAAAGCAACAACCTAGCTTTGACCGTTGTACATGTACGTAAGTCGTGGTTATTCAAATTCCTATTTTTGCTATGAAAACAAGAATGCAAACACTGACAGTAGTCTTGAGCTACGTACACGTGCACAACTCATAGTGTTAATCTTTCCTTGCTGCAAACACTATAAGGGGAAACTCTTCCAAGCTTTGATCTATGCACCCGTACATAGTTCATAACTTACATATCTGAGTCGTTTCTGTACTATGACACTAGTGCTGTCACTGAGAGAAGCTGTCATTAGCGAAGTACGTCTACGTAGCTCATGTCTACTTAAGTAAACCCGATATTTTCGTTCTGAAATTTTAATCAAAACACACTGAAATGGGCTTTAAGCGATGTGCGCCTACAGAAGTAATAAATATGATATTCCCTACTATTTGCTTATTAGGTACACATGGACACGACACTGTAAAAATCTATGGCCTACGTGCAGGAACGTAGCTCATGGCTATTCAATTTGATAACTATTGGACTATAAACACAAAAAGCAACAATCTACTTTTGACCGCTGTACATGTACATGTACGTAGGTCGTGGTTATTCAAATTCCTACTTTTCTTATAAAAACACGATATGCAAACACTGATAGCAGCCTTGAGCTACTACGTGAACATAGCTCATAGCTGTTCAAACTCAACTTTCCTTGCTGCAAACAGTATAAGGGGCAGCTGCTCGAAGCTTTGAGCGATGTACCCGTACATAGTTCATAACTTGAGCCATTTCTGTACTACCGTATGACACTAGGGCTGCCACTGAAAGAAGCTATCAGCGAAGTACGTGTATGAAGCCATGATTTTCGTTCTGAAAAACAATAAAGACACACTGAAATGGACCTTGAGCGATGTACGCCTACCGAGGTCATATGATATTCTATACTATTTTATTACCACGTACACAGAGATGGGAAACTGTCAAAATCTTTGGCCTATATACAAGAACGCAGCTCATTACTATTCCATCTGATAACTGTTGAGATATAAACATGTTAAGCAACAACCTAGCTTTGGCCGTTGTACATGTACGTAGGCCGTGGTAATTCAAATTCTTATTTTTTGTTATGAAAACACGATATATGCAAACACTGATCGCACCTTGAGCTAGGTACGTGTACATAGCGCATAGCTGCTGAAACTCATCTTTCTTTACCGCAAACACTATATGGGGAAACTGCTCGAAGCTTTTAGCGATGCTCCCGTACATACAGTAGCTCATAACTCATATCTGAGCCTTTTCAGTACTATGACACTAGGGTTGCCACTGAAAGAAGCTATTAGTGAAGTACGTGTACGTAGCTCATGTCGTCTAAACCCTATATAATTTCGTTCTGAAAAATTACTAAAAACACACTGAAATGGGCTTTGAGCGATGTATGCCTGCAAAGGTCATGAAAATGATATTCCATACTATTTTCTTACTACATCCACAGAGACAGGAAATTGTAAAAATCTTTGGCCTATGTAAAAGAACGTAGCTCATGGCTGTTCAATCTGATAACTATTGAGCTACTGTATAAACAAAAAGGCAACAACCTAGCTTTGACCGCCGTACATGAACGTAGGTCAGGGTTATTCAAATTCCTATCTTTGGTATTAAAAAAAAAACGATATGTAAACACTGACAGCGGCTTTGAGCTGGGTACATGTGCATAGCCCATAGCTGTTCATATTTCCTTTCTGCAAACACTATATAAAGGGAAACTACTCCAACCTTTGAGCGATGTACCCGTACATACTTCATAACTTATATCGGAGTCATTTCTGTACTATGACACTAGGGTTGCCAATGAAAGAAGCTGTTAGTGAAGTACGTGTACGTAGCTCATGTCGTCTAAGCCCTATATAATTTCGTTCTGAAAACTTAATAAAAACACACTGAAATAGGCTTTGGGCGATGTACGTCTGCAGAGGTCATGAAAATGATATTCCATACTATTTTCTTACTACTTACGTACAGAGAGACAGGAAATTGTAAAAATCTTTGGTACATTATTCATAAATATAATAACTTAGGAAAATATTCATCCTTCTAACATGAACTACTGTTCTTTCAATGACATAGGTCATAACAAGAGGCAAGCGGAATAACAAATTACTTAAGAAAATTTGCTGTAAGGGTTATACACATAAAGTGACAGAAGATACAGATTTTTTCCAGAACTTTGTATGAAACACTGTTCTTACCTGGACACATGTCGCAGTCAATGAGAAGCGGGCGAAAGTAAAGCCGAAGAAAATATTTGTTCCATCTTCACTGGGTCTTATTACAGGTCATAGTGAGAACTGCGCACAATATGGGAATAAAATATTTGTTCCTGCTACTGAGAATTAGCTACTCACATTTATACAAGTCACAGGAAGTAGATAAATTAATACGTAGCACAACAGTACTTTCCTCTCTGAACATTTCCAACAGGATGTAGCCAAGAGGGGGTTCCAGGGGTCCACATGACCCAACCTTGAAAAACAAAACAATAGCAAAAAAAGGCAAAAAAGTGATCACTATAAACTTTAGTTTATAGTTACTGTATGCCTCAGAAAATTTTGAGAAACAGGCTTACTACAACAGTTCACGTCAGTGACTATGCGTAGTTTACAGTAATAACTGCTGAGATCTTTGAAATCTTCATCGATTCCCTCTCTGAATTCTCTTTGGATGAATCTTGCATACCAACTTGTGATCCTTTGTTTCTTTCCTGCATAATTTTCATGCATACAGTAGTATCACACCAGCCACCTGTTGTGTATAACAAAGCACTCCTCATCGGAAGATTGTTCCAGCCATCATCTTTAGGGGGGAAACAACCCTATAAATATGGCAAGAACTACTTTTGAAAGTTTCTTAATAGAAACCCGTCTCCCCACTCCTGCCGCACTACCCTTAATTTTTTTTATTTACTATTGGTTATAGTATACTGTTCCATGCAATATGATATATGGCCTACCCACATCATGAATATAGGGTATTACAAAACTGCAGAACTGTGCTGATTGAACGCACCTGGTTTGCAATGTAAAGACCATACATGTATAAACCTTTAGGGACATTTTGTAGACTTTACACAGCCATAGCTGTGCTATACACAGCAGGGGCGGACTGACAATGAACTGGGCCCCCGGGGAAAATGGGTATGGGGCCCTCCTCCTTCCCAACCTGAATCAACTTTCCCTCACCGACACTACTTATAATGGCCACAACCTATCCGAAATAGGTTACCAACTCAATACCAGTCTTCACATTAACAAAGTTCACTTTTCAAAAAAGTCTTATGTAATACTAAAGTAAACAGATCATGTTATGTTGAAATACAATTATTATAGTAACATGATTTAAATAAAACATAATACACATTTATTATACATGCATGTTACTAACAGTATATATACATTAAAGACACTAACAAGTAACAACTTTTAAACTTTTAATAATAGCAAGTACTGACCACTTAGTCTATTTATCAACAAAACATTTTTTTCATTTTCATTAAAATTTCCAAATGACAGTGTGGGCACCCAATCTGTGTGGGCCCTCGGGCAGTGCCCGGTTGCCCGACTGCTCAGTCCGCCCCTGATACACAGCCATTTACTGAGGATCCGGCATTGTATGCTTGGGTGGTTTACCCTGCTTCACTTTTCAGTCACAACCCCCTGGCTGGAAGTCAAGTAGCAACTTTGTTTTCTTTTGAATCGTGACCAAGTAATTTCCAGTAACTTAAAAAAATGTTAACATCACATTTTGGAGTTTACATTTGTGTTATTTCAGAGGTTTTATTGAAGTTACTGAACACACAAACAGACCCTTCTGATGTTTAATGTATGCTACAGTAATCACATTTATTATCCAGTTTTCTCCTCATGGTGGACAATATGACTCTATGGCACTGTTATATAGGCACCACAGCTATACTGAGTGGCCTGTAGTGCTAGCTTACAGTACAATAGTTTTTTTTTTTTTTTTTTTTTTTTTTTTTTTTTTTTTTTTTTTTTTTTTTTTTTTTCACAGCTTAAAGCTGCTATAGAGTATACAGTATTGTAAGTCTTTAAGCTGTATGTTCATGTGCCAGTTACGACTTCACTGTTGGAATCGCAACAAATAAGGCTGCAAGTACCCTACTCTTAAATACATAAATGGTCCACTCAAGCCCACTAGGTGTAGCTTATATAAAAAAGGGCTTTTGTTTGCCCCAAATTTGTCCTCACAGTCCTCAGTACAAGGCAGTAGTTGCAAAGCCGGTAGCTGATCGCTCCCTGAAAACAGTGTTTACTATGACCCACTGTTTTCAACCAGCACTTTAATTGCTGCCCAAAATCATTGACTTTCTGACAGCAAAGCTGAGACCTACGTACAGTATACCTATGATCCCTTTCCGAATTTTCGAG
Organism: Holothuria leucospilota; assembly: GCA_029531755.1. NCBI lineage: Eukaryota > Metazoa > Echinodermata > Holothuroidea > Aspidochirotida > Holothuriidae > Holothuria > Holothuria leucospilota. The sequence goes on from CM055973.1 coordinate 2,220,633, forward strand.
CAGTGTAGTTGTTTTTAGGTCTTAAAATTCCACTGACGTATTATACGTACGTGTTAAAAGCCTGTTACAGACGGGCCTAGGCCTATATCAAACTTGTTCTACTGCATTGTAACTACTAAGGCCCGGAATATTAAGTAGGCCCACGAAGGCTACTGTGCTGTGTAAGGCTGTACAAAAGTGTACAGTGTGGTCGCCGAAAGATAGTAACTTTAAACTATACTATATCACCGACCGGTAAAATACTTGAATCTTCACTGAGGACTATTGGCTTTGTTCAAATTATTAATTTGCTAATTATATTTACCTACTGAGGCTCAACACAAATCCAGGGGAAACAACTCGTCGTCTTCATTCTTCGGGTGATGGTCTCCCAAAATGACAAGCATCCGAGAAAGACAGCACATTCGGAAGTACATTCGATTGGAATAAGTCGTTTGCCATGCTATAACACAACAGTGATGTACTACATACTATACTGCACCCAGTTTAGTTATGCTGCAGATTAACGGAAACGAGGTAAACAAAGGCACCCATTGAACAGTGTGTTGGTACAAACAGGGTGATGTTACGTAACATCTCCCTGGTACAAATGACCGTTACGATTTGAGCAAATGATGAACGACCAAATAATACAGATGCTCACAAGTACCATATAGTACAGTGATGTTTGTTAAAGGATGGTAAGGGTATGTTTTAAAAATTTGCACTACAATCATACATTGAGTTGTGTGTAACTAACAAGAACTGATCTCTCATCACGGTCTAAAGGTTGTGATTGATCATCACGTCTTGCATATAAACGTAGAATTTTTTTACCCGAAACATGATTTTAAGAAACTGATCAGCCATTCAACAGTAATTAGCACAATAACTGACGTTTCTTCTCACTTGAAAGACCTCTTCGATGTCCCTATATTCTGGCAAACAATCAATGAAGAAAGAAAATCGAGGTACTGGAAGAAAGGAATGGGCTTCTTTTCTCTGTCAAACTTTGATTGTCCCATTTATGAAATCGACGATATTCTGAACAATTAATATTGCTCCAGCTGGTCCATACATTCACTGCAGGCTACTGTCCTACCGATGTTACATTCATTCGTGGCGCAGCAAGAGAAAATAGAAAGTCCTAGAGTTTTACCGATTTTTTGTAGTTCAGAGCTTCTGTTGCACACTTCTTTCTTTACCAAACGAATTATTTGGGATCTCGCTCCCCTATCAGGCGGCACACTAAGCCTACCGACACCCCTTGAGTCCGTGTCCCCACGCATGATTTTCAATTTGCAAGGGGGTTTCGATCACGTTTCAATGATCTGTGTCCTGATAAGGGGTCTTAGGGACGTCCCCTCCCCTTTGAAATTTTTTTTCAGTATTTTATAATGCCTAAGTAAAAAACGGTGGTACATTTGGCCTAAAAACTGTGTGTTTACTCAAACTAGGAAGTTGCTACTTGATTCCCTGCTCAATCATATTTGGCAGATTTACTATATGTTTTCCAACAAAAAACAGAGCCATGTGTAGGCCTTTTCTTTCCAGAACCCCAAAATTATGGTTACCTAATTTGGTTACCGCTCACATTTGAATCTAGAAAGAACGGTTTTATGACGACTGAAATGGGCATAAGCGTAGGGGCCTATTTGATTTAGGGGGGCTATAACGCCTTAACCTTGCCATGTGACCAAAATGTTTTGGCTAGCTTCGCGAGGAAATTTTTGAAGGGCTACTGTGTATAAAATTATTTCCTCTATATTGGTTACATTTGTCGGGAAAGTAGTTACGAAAGACACACGTGCACATCTTTGTGTGTTGTGGGGGAGGGGTGAGGAGGCAGATATCGTGTTTGCCCAAACTCCTCCCCTTTGAGAAATTTTTGTTAAGTTTTAGGTGGCATAGATGGGAAATGGTGCTATCTTTGAAAAAAAAAACTTTTAAGCTGTACTATTTCTTTAATAGTGGTCAAGAGATGGAGCACAAACTGTCATGACTGCTCGCAAAGCGCGCTGAAATTTTGCATTACATATCATTTACATGACAAAACTTGCTTTGGGGATCTACATCGAGAGAGTTTCAATTCCCCAACAAAACCTATCTGCAAATCACAAGGCGAGTCAACTACCTGATGATTCGTACAAAGCTTTCAACTTTTGATGTTGTGCTTCTCCGGAGTTGTTATCAGAATGTATTGATAATAAGGGCAACTTTAAGGTAACGTCTGAAGCGAGAGGGGTGCGCGAAACTTTTGGTAGTTAGGGAACCATTTGTGACAAAAATATTAAAATAAATTAATGAATCGGTCGAAAACACCCCTCACCCTACCCTACAGGAATGTAGCTAAAAGGAATTTGGGGAAAACTGGAAATCGATAAGGGGGCATGCGTATCCATTCCCCCATGTCGGTGCCACTGGAGCATGGAGTAGTAAACGGTGGCAATTGCGAGCGGAGCGGGCCGAAAGTTTGCATTAGAACTGTTGTAAAACCCACTAGAGTTGAACAATCTGAATGAGATGGTATTAAAGCTGTTAAGGATAAAAGAATAGAACCGAATATTAAAGTACGCCAAACGCTCGAAAAGTTTGTTAATTTGGGAAAGCTTTTTGAAGGAAAAAAATTAATTTTCGGATAAGTGTTATGGCGAGAAAAATTTCATCTAATTTTAATTTCCTAACAGGTCATGAGATATAAAGTGCGAAACGTGATGAATGCACGACAGGCGTGCCGTCATGTTGCTTTAGAAATCGTTTATTTTCATGACAAAAGTTGCATGCCGACTCTTGCACCGAGACATCTTCAGTTCCCTAAAAATGCGTTTGCCAGTTACAAGGTGAATAGCTGCCTGGAAACCCGATAAAACTTTCATTTTTCATTTAAAAATGACTTAAAAGAGGAAGGCAAAATAATTTCTCTGTTTTTCTTTTTTGATTGCTGTTCTCATTCATAATCACACCCATCAGCCTATAAATGCACGCAAACAGGCAACATTTCTGCCGATGGATAATGTTGAAATACAACAATGAGACTGAAAGCGCGAAAATTTCGGCAATTTGCGATGGAAAATGGTGCTCTATGGTGCTGCCATAAACAATGAAACACGGAAATGTCTACGGCAGAAGAGAGATAAGCACGGAGCACCAACTGTGTAAAAACTCTACAACATTATAATTAATGTTTTTTTGTCGGGCAGGGGGTTTAGCCGGGAAGAATAGAACGTTAGTTTAAACTACTACTGATTTGATGAAACTTAGTCATCGCAATTTTTGTTGCAGTGCCCCAAAATTCACTTCATTTTGCCCTAATTTTCGCTGAAATATTTTGGTGGCTCCATTCCACCAGCCCCGCCCTACCTCTTACGCATATTAAATGGATGATGTAAAATGTTGGAACAAGTTCGCAGTGAATGCTGAACTGCAATAACAATGACATAAGATAAAAATGTGAAAGTAATTTTAACCTTGGCCACTAACGAATAAAGGCATTAGGAAAATGGTATTTTCTTTAAATTGGCTTTAGCTAAATATTGAAACACGGAAGCACTACCTGGAGACTAAAAATGCGTCAAGTCAATGGCAGCTTGAAACTTTCCGGGGGAGGATTAAAGGGGGTTTCTAAATCGTAACACTGAACTACAAAATTGTTTAATTGCGCTAAACATATACGATATTGAAACAATATTTTGCTAGTTCCTACTTCATATAATCCCTGCAGAGGAATAATTAATATAAAACGTTGCAATGACTGAAAATTCTTGACAAACATGCATGAGGCTGCGATGGCTAGTTAAAGACTGGATGGATACACAATACAGTTATACACATCGCGACCGTTCTGCACAGCTGCAAATTACGTCAATAAATTCCAGCTCGGGTAACGTGAACCTTAGTGGTTCTCTCTTCACATTCGAAACAGGATGGGTCTAAAGTTATATGATGTTCTGGTGTGCTGTTCTGTTTATGCTTTGTACACCGTGTTGTCAGGTTATAGCGTTGAACTAGATGTGCGACAGCGTGTACGGTGCGTATCATTTGTTGATTTACCTTAGTATCGTCGTCGATGTCCTCCCGTGCCCAGTGGGATTTCTAGTGAAAATATAATCAGAGCCAGTTCTAATTACTCTGATTTAAGAGTCCCACAATTGACGGAGGCGGTTCTTATTTCAAGGGGAGTTCAGCGGACGAGCCCATCGAACAACCCCGTCGCGTAAGGGCCTGAGCCCATGTTGGTTTAGGTAGCCAGGACGCCAGGTTTTTGTATCCAGGACGCCACTAAGTACTCAGGACCCGCCACACGATGATTGTGAATAAACACCCTCCCTCAAGGTAACTGCAGTTCAAATGCTAATCGTATAAGAGGCAAGATAATAATCTCACCCAATTCTTATTCCTGAACCTCCTATAAGAGTGTATAAAACGAAAAGTACATATTACTCATTCATGAGTATACACTGGAAGGGTGGGAGATGCTTATTCCATGCCACTGCTAGACAGCTGAGCCGCCCAACCTGTTAAGAGGTAGGTTGGACAATTTTTTTGCTGAATCTTAGGACACCAGACAATGCATCATGTACTGAAAACACTCAGTCTCACACAGAAGAGGCAATTTTTCGCCGAGTCACCAGAAATTTTTTCAAACTGTACAAGCTGCCAGTGGATTCGATTTCGGGCCCTCCTAACCACAAACAGTACACTCAACGACTAAGTCAACCCAACCCTTCAAAACCCCATTGTGACAAAACACGAACTTAAATTTTTGTCAAGAAGTCATAAAACTTTGAGATGATGGCTTGTTATCTAAAAATAACGAAAATTTCGAACGAATTATTAACATGAAAAAGAGATGAAATTATAAGCACTTTTTAGAGCTCGGCAGGCATTCTGAGAAATTACCGCCCCCGCACTTGCATAGAAAATATTGAAAGGAGGAAAGGGGGTCATAGAAAGAACGGTCGAAATTAAGAAGAACGAAGGAAAAGAGAAGAAAACAGCACAATTGTCTGAAAACGTACTCATATGTACCGTAGTAAATATATCTTTCTTCAGGCCGTCATGGTTAAATGAAGCTTTTTTTTAAAAGTCATTTCCATCCAAAGTTCATAAAAGTGGTTGCCGAGGGGTGGGCTATATGTGTGATTAAGTGTGTTAATGAGCAGATCTGTATGAAGCATAGAGTATATGCTAGAGAAGTTCTGCAGTCCCGGGGATTTGCTTGAGAAATTCCCGATACATATGCCTTTTCCTCTCTAAACTTAAAAGATTTAACTTAGGAACAAGTCCGTATTTTTGATTGAAATATTCGGTCAATAGATTGAGAATAAGACTAATCTTATTTGTTTAAAAACATTTTGAATCCAGATTTAAGATTTGTCAGTAATGTCAGGCGCGGGTCCAGGATATGTGAAAAGGGAGGGGCACTGCGGACGCCAGAGGCGTAAAGCCCGGCTGGGGGGCGGTGGCATGCCCCCGGGAAAACTATAAAATAAGAGCAAAATGGTGCATTATGAGGGCATTAGGGAGTCATCTTTCATATTTTCTTCGAATATTATCAGGTTTAAAAATGGTAGGATGTGAATGCACAACACTCAGGCTCTTACACCTGGTAGCCACGGTATTATGGAGGTGGGACACCATACCCCTAAAGAAATCGAACAAGGACCAATCCCAAATCACAGCCATCATCCCCAATTCTATCACCCATCATTAAAAAGTGGAGTAGTTCAATGACAGCCATGATCCCAATTAAAATAACCGACATAATAGTAAGATTTTTATTAGCTGGATTAAATTAAAAATGTAAATGAATAACACAAACGGCATTTATACATAATTCTAGGCTCCTCCCAAGGAACAGGCAGGGATTAAGACTATCATAGGGGCGTACCTACACACTTTAGGACGAAAACATGATTAGGCCTCGCTAGGTCATGCATGGCAATTCGCGAACGATCCAGACCGTCAAATCACGAGCGAGTGTTAACCCTTATAGACGCTGTCTGAGATTATAGAATTTCAAAGGATTGGTGAGGATGCGTCTTGGATATCGCGCTGCAAAAGTATCTGTGATTTTTTCATAATCTAGACGAATATCTTTGGGTATGTACAACAGCACAGGAGCGCATTCATCCTGTCTTCAGCTATTGTTGACCTGCAGGCACATTTTACAAACTTCAAGGTGGGATTTGCGCGTTCTACACTTGCACTTGTTATTGAAAATGTCAAGAGTATACGCAAAATTGTCGATATATTTGGATCCATCTTTTCAATCTTGTGTCCATTGCACATTTGTTTTCAAGGTTTCAAGGTTTTAAGAGTTAGCTTTTGTAGAGCATTAGAACTGCGCCGTGGCTACCAAAAATTTTACATGGAGGAAGAGTTTGTGTGGATCTCTTTGGGGGCTCCAGGGTCCGACCTGTTTGCGAATTCCAAATTCTTCACGCGGCGGACAATAGCAAAATGATGCATTGATGCTGGGGACATTCTAGCATCACCCAGGTCTTTCAGATGGGCCTATCTAAAACCTTTAAGTCTAATTCATTTTTATTGGGAAAAAATATTTTGCCTCCTCCAAAAAGGGGGAACGTCCCCTATGTCCCCTCCCCCTTGGATCTGCGCCTGAATGTAACTCTTTAGTCTTGATTTTCAATCTGTAAAGAACTAAGAAATCATGATGGTTTAAGACGCCTGACTGGCAAGGTGACGTGCTGCCGTGCCTAATGGCCTTTACGTAAACCATATGATGTACTCTACATGTATCTTACTTGGAGAGATGGAAATTGCTTCTATACTACTTCAGAGTAAGGAACGAAATTATGGAAGAAATTGAAATTAATACGGTGAGCAAAGGGCGCCGAAAAGTATGTGTTTCATCGCATAAATTGCACGTCTGAAAGCCAAAATACGTAGACCGACCAGGAGTTTCCCGACGGGGGAAAGTGCCAAGCCAACGAACCCAAGCTCCGACAGGGATATGAAGGATATCAACTATACCATGCCCTTGCCCCACCTCTGTCATATACGAGATTGTCGGTTACAGAAGATCACAACATTGGAAAGATAAGAAGAACTGGATTCCAATTCGCACTTGGAAACTTAAGTCATATTTTATGAAAACTGAAAACTTGAATAACAAACTACGAAGCAGCAGACTCGTAATCTAATTGGCAGACAAATTTTAGGCCATTTGATGGTGCCTGAGAGCAGATGTATAACGACGATAATAAGTGAGAATTATATCGCCCCCAATCACTCGAACAATTACTCTCATCTGATATACCATCCATGCATCCTTCCGACCTCATGCCTCCGCGATCCCTCCCACTCCACATATATGACGTCCCAACGACCTTCAGTCGCCCCGACGATCTGCTCGACTTTGCTCATAGGAAGGGCAGATTCTGCAATAAAGACCCCAAATTTTCCAATTTTCCTTACAAAAAACCCAAATTTTTCAATTTTCTTCCATAAAAATCCAAATTTTTTAAATTTTCTTCAATAAAACTCCCTAATTTTCCTTTTTTTGTAAAAAAAAACAAAAATTTTTCGGCGCCCTTTGTGCTCCAAAAATTTTGCGTTTTTTGGTCCTTTTGGCCCTTGTCGGGGCTTCGGGCTGCTGCCCCCCCCCCGTCGGGGAGCTTGGCCCCCCTGGCGGGCAAATCCCGGCGCCACCCATGCAGCCCGACCCCGCCCTGTGGGCTGGTTACACGATACTGTTTAGCACAGCAGTGAGGTACGTGAGACTTGGAGCGAAAAGGCTCTTGAAAATCCCGATAATTTACAAATGATTTTGGAAATTTCGATAATTTCAGAACAATTTTTATTAGAAAGTGGTAAATTTCAAAGACTCATAACTCCAGACCACTGCTACTGGTCTTACAAGAGCGGATCGAATGAAGAGGGGGGGGGGGCAAAGGCCATGAGTAGGGACACACCTCCCCTGTTGTCTCAGTTGTTAGTGAGGACTTCAGCTATTTTTTTCATACCAAACTGAGTCCCCCCCCCCACACCCACACACACACACACACTGATTAACCGACCTCCCTGACCGTGACACTGAACCCTGGTTACATGAGCCTGATCTGAATACCGGTTTTGAAAATTCCCCACACCAGATGACTCCTTGTTCCTTCAGCTATAATTGTCGCTATTTTACCACGTCGGGGACATTGCGTATTACCCTGATCCACATGCAGACCTGGAACTTTACTCCCCTCAAATGATGATCATTACTTCGCTACTTGAGGTTGAGTCTACCACGTTTTCCGTACAGTGAAATTATGTTAATTCGCGTATGGCAATGCTACACTACACCGTACTATTATTGAGGCTAAACAACGGACGCGTAACGCGCATGTGCGGGTATGAGGCCGAAACGTGAATTCATGAAAATAACGTTATCTGAGTAACTTTGTGAATCCTGCGATAAACGAAGCCGCTCACAAATAGGTCTAAGAACTGTGCAGTAAGTGAAACTTATGGCACTGAAGCTATTATATACGTTCGAAGAGAAGGCCATCATGGTTGAAAACCACCTTTTCGACAATATTGGTGAAAGAATGGTAGGCTATGTATATAAATTGATAATAGGCCTACTGTAATTTCCCACAGGGTGTAGGCATAGGCTAGTGACCGAGTTACTGTAGGCTAGGTACTGTGCTGTGCACAACCTACTGTAACGTTAGGCCTGGCCTACACTACTGAAGGCCTAGGCTACGCAACAGTATCCTCTTCCTACAAATTATAGTATGCTGAATCCTAGCCCAAAGTGCCTTTAAATTACAGTATGCTTGTAAAACTAACTTAGGGTAGGTGCACATGGGGCCTAGGCCTAGTCCTTGAGCAGGACTGTGTAGGGCCTAGGCCTAGCCTACTATAATGGAGACCCAAATTTTCGTGCAGTTAGTAGGCTAGCAGTAAGGCTAGCCTCAAATAGATGTAGGCCTAATGATGTAGGTGACTGCACGAAAATGGGTACCGTTACTTTCCGCCCCTAAAATTACTGGGGCGGAAAATAACATTCAGTTTTATGGATTAACTTACAAGTGTATATACTTTCTTCTTATTTCAGGAGACTGAGACTAAGGGGATGATGAAATTGCAGGAACCTTTTCGGAAATCAGAAAGAATGGAGAAGAATGTAGAATGGATGCATTGCATTCAGCTATATAGCTAGGCTATGATGTTGTATATAAAAAAGAGCTAATACCATTGTCGTACTGTATACGTTTTACGTACATGTATATAGGGTATATAAGTATTAGTGTACTCACGAAGTAGGAGCGAGGATAAGTGTTGAACCTACGTGTTGTGGTGTAAAAGTCATTGCACTGTATTCATGTTAACCGGCCGGGGAGACGTTCAACGGGAATGTAAAGCGCGCAATAGAGTACTGAAATTTGTACTGTTAATCCGACACGTCTTTATAGACGTACGTACACTGGAGATAATGAAGCGGTGGAAAATGGTTAAGAATAAATAATCATCATGGTTTCAGATATACATAAGTAAAAATTTTATTGCCTATTTTACAGTCTGAAAAGGCACCTTAGAAACTGTGCTTTGTCAGAAATTATTTGCTGGTGATAATCTGTAATGTGTCCAGTACAAAAATTTCTACAATTTTCACTGATACAGTACTACATCCTAGCCTAGCCTAACCTACTTAAAATTTGGACCAAATTCTTTCGAGATTTGAGGTTATGAAGCCTTCAGCACGCACAGGTATATCATTCTATTTCGTTACTTTCCGCCCCTGAAGACGGTGTTTTCCGCCCCTGAAAATGTTGTTTTCCGCCCCCAAAAACCAGGGGCGGAAAACAACATTTTTTAGGGGCGGAAAGTAACGGGGGCGGAAAGTAACTGAATTCCACGAAAATATGGGAATGCAGTATAGGCCTTCTACAGTATGTTAAAGGTAGAACCTTGACCTGACAACGTACTCCATATTGGAAAGTTCGTTTTTTCGCCGCCGAAGATTTACGCCAAAGGAAAGGCAAGATAAAACTTACGCCAATATCTGCTGTAGGCTAGGTGCGCCAAATAGAAATCAGGCTGACAAAATACGCCAGAAATCTGGCATGACCACTTGAGTGCCATGCCGAAAATCTTTGGTGTACCCTTCATGTTTTCCAGACTGGAACGTACCACAGTCTTCGGCCTATAACCACACAAAAAGTCCCACTGTTTGTCGGTCTGCACTCAGACCGACATTCCTTACAGCTTAAAAATTACCCAGTACCATGCTTGCCATGGAAGATCTTTGTCATTGCATCTACTGCACAGTACAGGCAACAACATACTGTACCCATACTGGAAAGTTTTTTCACTGTACGCCACAGAATTACGCCAAATTTTGTCAGGCAACATAGGACCACGCCACGCCAGTTTCTGAATTATCAAACCTTAAACTTAAAGGAGGCTAGTCTAGGCTAATGCGTATTTGCTTACAATAGTATAGGCAAACACTAGTTTAAACAAATATGCCACAATGATGGTCACTGTGCGCCACGCCAATACGGCGAAGTTTTATAAATATTAGCGATTACGCCATACACTGTACGCCAAAAGGGTTGGCGCAGAATTTCATAGGCCACAAATCTGTCAGAAAACTCTTGAACTTTCCAGCCTGGCAATATACTGTAACCGTATAACATGTCAGAATCTGTACAGGTATGTGGTTTGTTTAGTGATTTTGGCCTCCTTTTACCAGATGTACACTGTTTTCGTGTTAAGTGTTCATACAGGTATACACTATACATTTAAAATGCAGAAAAATAGGAAGGAAACTCAAGGAAGAATTACTGTAAAGGATCTTTTTCAGTTTGAATTTTTTTTTTTTTTTTTTGTATTTATGAATGTAAACCTCTCCACTGTTTCCACGCCTGCAAAAAGCTGGTCGCAAAGACGCATTGCATCCGCAAAAATCATGCTGCAGCTAGAAATTTTCACCTTTGTCCCAAATTAAAGGAGATGACAAGAATGATCATTTCAGTAACAAAATTGAAAAGTAAAGACAATTCTCAGCCCAATGCAAAAAACCCCATCTTCATAGCTTATTTTGTTCTGGAGATATCATCATTTTTATCATTTACATGGGAGTTGCCCTTTTCCAAACAAACTGACTTGTAGCAAGTCGATTTTGATATTTCAGGCTCACTTTGTAATTGAGATGTTTTTGTTTTCCTTTGTATTTTGTTTCATTGTTATGCTCCACGCAAGGTTGGCAGGTTCTTGTAGGTATCAGGTTACAAAATTACAAGACTCACTCTGTCATTTCTGAAATTATTGTTTATATAGTAGCTGGACTTTTGAAAAAAAATCGAATTAAATTATAAAGAAATACATAACTTTTGAAAATGGAGTGAGCCTGTGACATCATAATAGACTTGCCACAAGTGGGGCATGGCAGCGCTTCTGCAAGTGATAGGAATTGCGATATCTCGAGAACCAAATAAGCTATGAAGGTAGGGGTTTTTGTATTGGACTGAGAATTTTATATTCTTTCCGAGTATGTTACTGAAATGGCCATTATTGTCATCTCCTTTAAGTAGACCAGGTGAGCTAGAAATTTTGGTTTTCAAAGTATGTTCGCCCACGAAGTTTTGCAAGTTTTGCAGCTATGACTGTTTCTTTCATTCATACATTACTCTTTGTGGTTTATCAAGTTTTTCCAAAGGAAGATAATAGTCTCTTTGTATTTGGTTGGCCATCTAACTTCTTACTTAATTATTTCTGAGTTACAGTGGACTTGAGAAATATTCAGAGAAGCTCCTTTGATGAAACTCATCAACTTGAAGTAAATGTGTCATTTACTTCATGTTGCTGCTTACTCAGCATTTGTCATTATGGCACTGTAATTTACTTGTCTGCTGTGTCAAACTTAATGACATGATAAAGAAGTTGCTTGGCCACTCCATTCTCCTGCTCTTTCTTCTGTATACTGTAACAGATGTGCCCCAGCAACCTGGTGATTGAACTTAAAATATATTTAGAACTTTCATAAGAAGACAATTTCATTAATCCTCATTTTTTAAAACTTTGCTTGATATTCAAGTCATTTTGCAAACCAACTTTAATTTTCAGGTTATTCCTGTTGGCATGGGAGTTGCTTTGTTTGTGGTTAATTTTGACATGTTAGGGTTTACGATACTATTGTAACAACAGTGTATGTCACTCTTTTTGTGTTTGGCAAGTTGTAGTGCTCACTTTTTAGGCAAAATAGAAAGTTTAATGAATTCATGTAAATAATTTTATCTCAACTGGTTTATTCATAATGTGCAATGGGGTACAACAACTGCACTCCCTTAATTGCCAGAAGAGGTTTTTTTCTATTTTCTCCCAGGTTTTTACCGGTAATAACCAGTTATCACCAGTTATTACCATTTTCTGCTGCTGTCCCAGTAGAAACAGGTTTTTTCCAGCAAAAACTCAACCCTGCTTCTTGACTAAGTCTTCCTTCAAATGGAGTTGAACAAGAAGGTGAAATTTTGAGGTAAAAAATGACCGTACGTCCGTACTGTAACACGAAGTCACTTGCAAGATTCTACAGTGCCTACAGTATGCAGTGACATGACAGAGTATAGTGTGAAAGGTTACAAGCAAGCAAGGTAGCAATGCAGAAGCAGGCACGTAGCCACCGGTGGCACAAGGGGGCATGCTCCACACCCCCCCCCCCAAAAAAAACATTTTCCAATTAGACTGAAAGGTCTTACTGAAGGATAAAAAAAATCCCAATAAACCACTGCAACTAAACCTTCAAGATTAATTCTGTCAAAGACAAAATCTTGCACCATTTAGCATCTTGACTCCTTGAAAAAGGCAAAAATATTTCAAATGGGGACCCCCCCCCCCATCACCCAGCCCCAAAAAAGTCGGTTACTCTACAGCGCAGCTACGGGCCTGTGCAGAAGGGATACAGTACATGTTATATACTGTATACAGGTAGGTCTAGATGTAAATTTTTTCAGTTTTGGAGAAAATGTTTGTACCAGGCTATACAGCTGTAGCCCTAGGATGTACGACTATTCCTTGAACGGTCCATCTACTTACTGTGCAGTATGTTAATGATAGAAGTTAGAACCTACAGTACATAGTAGTCCATGAATACCACAGTCCTTGTCCTGCCTGGCTGCCTACAGAAACTTATTTGATGAAATCCTGCAATTTATTTCAGGAAATTGGATTTCCAAATGTGGAAGTCTGCAGTGAGTCATTCTGATAAGATGGCTGTCCTTTGTAGAGGAAGGATGGAGCGACTTCTGTAGGTTTTGGCGTAAGAACACACCTTTGACATGGGTGAATGTATACCATGGTACAGTACAGTATGTTTGCAGTTGTATTAACTTCAGACTTGTATACTTAATTGTGTACTTTCTGGAAAGCTGTAGGCTACAGTCAGTATTGTACTAATGTAATTACTGTACCTAATTTGAGGAAACCTCAGAAAGGCTTTTAATATCTGGGTAATAATGTATAGTACTGCAGGTACATACTGTACTGTACTGTACTGTACATATACTCATTGTACTGTACAGCACAATTTACTGTGTATGGCCAACAGTGGGCCTTTTGTACGTACTTAGCAGGTATTTAATTTGCATTTAGTAGCAATATAACAAGTATTGCTGTTCCTGGAGTAGGGGACAAGGAGTCTGGGGAGTGATTGGCCTTCCAGGTAAAGCTAAACTAACAGTACAGAACCTGCTCCCTGAGAGATTTCTTCCTCACTAACTGTACATGTATGCATGTTTCTCTGCAACTGCAAGAGAGTGCTTCTCTTGGGTTCACTACTGTACCAGTACTCGTGGTACTGTACATAGTAACAGTCATTTTGTGTGAACTGTACAGGTAAGTGCCCTTGACTGGAATTTTCTTTCAAGTACAGTATATCAGTAATGACATAGTGAAAGGAAAAATAAATTTTAATTTCAAGTACAGTACCGTACATTGTAACAAAAACAGTTGTACAGAAATATGCACACACTTGATTGTAAAAGAAGTCTAGGTTTATGTAGGCTACAATACAGTAACTTTACGCGACAGTAACTTAAGGCTGCTGGTGGAGTCTTCTAGTGGAGTACAAAGTATATTACAGTACCACAGTATGAAGTTTTCGGTGTAGTAGTGTACAGTACATGTACAGTATTTTGTGTTTTTATTCAGGCGTGTGAATGCCATCGCACACCCCCACTCACCTCAAATCACTGTCAGGAGTGCAATTTTTTCCACACCTACCGTATAGCAGATAAACAATGGGAACTCAGATAAATCTATTCAAATTTGATAAAACAGCGCAACTACCAGTACCACACTCCCTAATTTCCTGAGGAGTGTGATTTGTAGCACACCTGGAAGATTCTAAACTGAAGGCCTGCTTATTGCAAATATTCAAAACCTGATATTTTACACAAATTGGCACATAAGTTGTACTGTATGCCAGCCTGGGCAAGCTACGGTACTGTAGAGGCTACGTAGATACAGTAAAGTACAGTTACAGTGATTTCACTGACTCGGGCACCCGGGTCATTGACGCACGACTTTCAATTTTGACGCACAGATACAAAACCTCAGGTGTCAAAATGACGCACAGCTTTCTCCATTTCAAGTTTGCCAAGAATTTAGTACATGATGTGATCAGGGACCTAGCGGTGACGGGTGGAGCGTCAGACAATAAAAATTCTGGCCCTTCTTTAGGTTAAAGGTTTACAATCCCGCCCAGTACGGTACTTAATTTCCAAACTTTTTGCCTCAGTCCAAAATAGACACTCAATCTACGCAATAATGTACTGACCTAACTACGAGCGACGTAATGTCAAAACTGTGCTGCATACACCTATATTGCCAAGTAAAATTGCCGATGGTGTGACTTTTAATGTTGCGCCGCTGTGTACTGCGGCACTCTGCACTGCGATAGCTTACATACTTTTGTCAAAGTGCTCCTACACAGACTCGAGACTAGGCTAGGCTACATATCTCCACAAAAACGTTAGGATAGTGTATGGACTAGTACAAATAACTCTGAAGAAAAAAAGCATCGCACAGCAAAATTACTATGGTTAATCTTTCGAAAATAGTACGAAGGTCTTAGTTACGGTATTTTACACATGCCTCATAACTATTTTATGAAACATATGTCAACTACATTATTTTGGACACCTTTCAATTTGACAGCGTTCTGAGGCTACCCTGAGGCTAAGGCAATACACATATTGTGTAATATAATTGTGTAAAACTTGGAAGGACTGCAGAGGGTCCGATCGTTATAAACTTGAATTTTTACAGGACAGTCCAAGAATTTTTTCAGCAAGGCCTATCAACATTGTTAATTATCATGGTTTATGCAAAACAAAACTAACATTATCACAGTTGCGGATACTGTATCATTTTCTTAGCTGTTTATTAATAAGTGAATGTTGGCACACTTTCTGTAGCTTGAATAATTTGGGCTATAAGAGTAAAGACAGGTAGGCCTACTCGTCATCCCAAGCATTACTTTTTCTTATGGGTAAGTAAAAGTCTCAATTGACTGCCGTTTGATTTACATCAGAGTTACAGAATTCAAAAGATAAACTGTATGTGCACAAGTAGAAGCTGAGGAAAGCTATTGCCAAAGCTGCGAGTAACCTTGTGGGGAAAATTGGAACTTTCAAAAATGGAAAGATTTTACCTCATCTCTATAGGGACTAAGGATCAATTGTTCAAAGGAGGGCTAAAAATAAGAAAGGGTGCATGTGGTACTTCTGCAACTGTGCAGTGAGTGCATTTTGGATGGGAGGGGGGTATTGTTGTACTCCTTAGACAGAAACATTTTTTTCTACAATATTCCAAGAAATCCCTTAACTTAATCAGTGAAAATCGAAATTCCCCATCAAACCCTGCATCTAGGATGGGCATATCTCTACATATTTGCAGAAAAGATTCTTGATTTTACATGCGAAATGCAAAGTTCGCCAACAACTTTTGACTCCACCAGGCCGACACAATGAGTCAGCAATGAGACCCCCTCCCGTCCTGTGGCACTAATCAGTTGCATTCTAATTTTTTTTTTATTTTACGCAGAGTACATTAATTTTAAATCTTTAACAAAGAAAAGATACTGAGACACTGACAAAATTTGGTTTTAGTATACTTGTATGTTTTACAAAAAACAGATGCAGACAAGCATTTTGTGTTTGAAATTATTAAGCTCGCAAATTCAGGGATAATGTTAAAAATTTGTTAAAGGAAATGCTACAAATTTTGACTCTCTATATTTCAGTTTTGACTCTTCAAAATTTACCCCTGAGGGTCAGTGACTCCTGAAAAAAAATGAAGAGTGAAATCCCTGCAGTTAGTGCAAACCCAGTAGTGTACTGTGTTACTGTACATGTGCTGAGCCTGTCAATTCACATGCTAAGCCAATAGTCAAATCTGTGTACTGTACTGTATTAAATGCATGCAAAACTTAAGAGGGTAATGACATGCCCCCAAACCAAGAAGTTGCTAGCAACTCTCTGCCCAAGCATTTGGGCAGACTGTAGCTCTAGTTCCAAACACAATTGATAAAACCACTTTGTTTGACATTCATTCAAACAATGTGATCTCACAGGCTGTGGTTGGTTAACAATGGCTTGTACAGTCAGTGATGTTCCCAATTATTGCAAGCTCACACATGGTGTGAGGGACAATATTGCCTCAAGCAATTTTAGCTCAGTGCAGGTTACTGCACCAGTACCATGGCTCTGTCTGGGAAGTGTTCTCATGGTTTGGTTTAAGTTAGAGGAGAGACTAGAGTTAACTTTAACAAGTAAGGAGAATTGTTACAATCTTGGATGAAATTAGAGAGCTTTTAAAGTTATGGTGACACGCCACCTTAAGGAGATCTATGTTTTTCTTGTCATTTAAAGGTCGTGTGACCTGAAAATATCATAGTTGGATATTTGATGTAAAAAGCATTAAATATCCTGAAAATAGCCGCAATTCCCATTAAAATCCATCAGATATTGACCATTTTACAGGATCATTTCTACAGTATTTCACACTTGTATTGTGAATAAACATGAGCTAAATATGCAAATACTGTACATGACATCGAAATGTGGACATATTATGGCTCATGTTAGCCTTTTGTTTTTTCAACCTTAATTTCAAGGACACTGGTACTGTAGCATTGTTATCCCTTGAGGGGTTTATTATGAAAGTTAAAATTCTTTCCTTCGGAAACATTGATGTCACTAAAACTTTACTCAATCTGATCAGTAATTAAGAGATAGGGTTAACAAAAGAAATTTTTACACAGTGCAACACTCAACATAATTATTTTTGCATAGGCAATGAGTTTCTTCAGAAACCATCGAACTTTGAAGACGTACAGTATATTTTGAGAACGGTAAAAGATACTGAAATAATTCCAACTGATCTTTCATTGGGGGACTTAATTCTTTAGCAGGCAATTGAAATAGCTCTTTTTGGTGGCATTTCACACATTTAAGGGGTAAAATTCTCCAGGCCTTGGAAGATCCATTGGAATTTTTGCAGTCTTTACTTTCTCAACATTTTCCTTCTCAAAGTGTCATGATTTCTTGCATACACGTAACTCATTGCAACCGACTGCATGGTCAAGTGGTTAGAGCATCCGACTTGCAGCCGGAAGGTGTGGGGTTCGACTCCTGGCCGGGTCATACCGAAGACTAAAAATGGAACTGTACTGCTATTGTGCTTGGTGCTCAGCATTTGCACTGTGGAGTACAGCAGGGAAAAAAAGTCAGTGAGCCACAACTGGAAAACAAGGCTGGGGCTGGCCCGACTTAAATCAACTGGTTAGAACTGAGGCGTAAAACCTCATCCAACTCTAACTCTGCATAACTCATTGCCTACAGGTGTAAAAATGATGTGGAGTGTTCCACATGAGTGTGCATTTCCTTTGTTAATGGCATATAAATTATCTCTTCATTTCTCATTAAATAGGTTAAAGTTAAGTGATTGATATTGTTTTTTTAAGAAAAAAAGTATAAATCTTGCCTTTTCAGGTCTTCTTTTGTTGCTCTATTGTAATACTACACCTTTGTATCCCCCTAACTGATGTTTTTTTACTTCCTCTGTGAAGGAGATACAGGTAAGGCAAAATTGTCAGCTGGTAAGCACAAGTAAGTAGGTGGTGGACATACTGTACAGACTAACTTTACAATTTTAGATACTGTACTGTATGTTGAAAATTGCATGTGTCTAGGTAGAAATTATAGAGGCCACATGCATTTTGTAATGGGTGGAAAATATGGAAGAAATAATGTACGTAAAGTGAAGGTTATTGGGGTTACGTACTGTACTGTATATCCCTATTTGTACAGCCCCAGTTTAAACAGCCCTGTGCTACTGTACAGCATCTAGTATCTGGTACAATATAATGTTACAGTATTGTATACCTGTATTAGACTAGGCAATTGGCACTTTTATCAGAGCTCAAGTTATGGTTACTGTACAGTATCTCTGACTATGCTATTGGTTTATTATTCAATTACATACACATTACATGGTCTGTCTGACATTTTTAGGGGTGGGTGGATACTTGACAAGTGATAAAGCCCCACAATAAAGATCTATGCAGTTTACTGTACACTGGAAATAGCAGGGGAATTGACATTGCTTACAATTTGGGAATTTTTTGGTACGCATAGTACAGTAACTTTATTACTGTACTGAACTGTATTATTACTGTAACTGTACTACTGTATATGTACAGTAATTATGGTAATGGCAACATGTGGGCAATTCCATGGTAACAGAATGACATTCAGAACATTTTTTGAAGTTTAAACTGGCATACTGTAGCTCTTGCAGAACTAACAGAAGACTTAAGAAATTGGTATCGCTAGCAGATATTATAATCCTAGTTTTTTACTTAAACTTTAATTTGTTTTTAAAAGTTTTCTAATTTGTAAGTTAAATGCATTAATAAAGGCGGTAACAGAATGACACAAAAAGACCAAGACCTTTTTAGGTAGCACATGTATTGCAGAAACTCTGTTAAGTTCATTGGGTAATTTAAGGTTGTTATTGGGTGAAAAATAATTACTGCATTGCTAGCAGAGAAGCTTCAACAAAATTTGCACTTATTAAAATCAATGCCAATAATTAAAAAAAACTTGGTAACGGAATGACAAAAACATACTGTACTTCACCATTAAGCTACATTATCCTGCAGCTGCAACTTTTAAATGAACACTGAACGGTTAGTACGTAGTGTGTTTACATCATGTTTAACTTAAAAAGATGACATACAGTATTTATAAGAAAGGAAGGTTATTGAAGGGTAAATTTTGATTTTACACTTTCAAAAATATCAGTTAATATGAATGTCAAAATATACACAATAAAAATGAAAACGTTATTAACAATGCACTACTTACAAACTGTCCAACACTCCCACAGTGCTTTACAAGTTTGATAAGTAAATTGTGAAAAGTACTGTAACTCCCAAAGTTCACACTCTTTTGAAATGTACTTTACCCAATAAAAAGAAAAAAGGGGGTTTGGGGAAATGGAAAAGTAACAGGAAATTTGAAGACGTCCAGGGAAACATACTGCACTTAAGTACACTCTAAAGTAATCTATGTATTTTTCCAAGTTTATTACAAACGCCTCTCCTACAGTACTCTACTCTTCTATAGATCAAGGGTCATTGATCAAAGATGCTTATCTGGCTTCAGATGTAGGCTCTCTGAAATGGTAATGGCCTCGGTTGTCAATGTTCGGTGAAGGAAGAACTTTCACGATTTGTTTCTGGTCTACCACCCCATACAATACATGTCAGTGTGTTCCTTAGCATTAGCAGTGAAAGTGGTGCCCTCTGCGTTACTTTCATAAAAGTGGGTAAAGTAATAATCTTTGTCATGAATTTCTGTGACGTGAGTTACATATTTGAAGGAATTACTATATTTACTTCCATGAGTGTATTCTATGAGTGCATAGTCTCCAGCATTTACTGACATAACAGAATTCCTGTTTATTTCCAGAGGAGTGTCACATAATGGTTGTTTTTCAATGAGACAGTAAGAATTAGGTATATAAAAGAATTTCACAAAGCACAAAATGAACATGAACTGACTGATATCATAATTCCATCTTTTGTGGAAAAACAGTAAGTTTGACAGGATTCTGTCAGTGGCAATATGACTTAAAGTTATGGTGACATGCCACCAAACAGAGCTGTTTTCACTTGGCAGTTAAAGAATAAAATCCCTTGAAAGATCTGTTAGAATTAGTTCAATACCTGTAATACCATTCTCAAGACGTACCTCCTCAAGGTTTGATGGTTTCTGAAGTAACTCATTGCCTATGCAAAAATAATGATGTGGAGTGTTGCACAATGTTAAGATTTCTTTTGTTACATAATCCTATATAAATTATCTCTAAATTACTGATCAGATAGTGTACAGTTTGGTGAGTGATATCAATATTTTTCAAGGAAACAATTTTAACTTCCATGACAAATCCCTTAGGGGATACCAATGCTACAGGTGTCCTTGACGGCTGCAACAACAAAGGCTAACATTAGCCATATTTGGTATGTCCCTCTTTCGACGTCACAAATTTGCATGTATAGTTCATGTTTATTCAGGGTACAAGTGTGAAATAGAAGTTAGTCTGTAAAATGGTCAATAGTTGATGGCTTTTGATGGGAATTGTGGCTATTTTCTGGATTTTAATACTATTTACATTGATACCCAACTATGTAATTTGCTATCACCAGACCTTTAAAGGTCAATCCCCCTTTGACTGCAGTGCCTTATCATTCTTTACCCTGCTAAATTTTAATTTTAACTTATTCCAAGCCAAGTTACAAATAGCACACAATTTACATTAGGAATCAGTGACTGTCATTCAGTTACCACTACCATAAAGGAATGACAACTTTTAATTAATCCCTGCTGTCTAACGATAGAGATTAAAATGCCAGATACATGTATGGGATTAAATTTATTCCATCCAAAACCTGCTTTGCACGGGAGGTCTTATGTCATTCTGGTCACAATTTTCAAAAATTATATCTTATAAAAGTCACGTTTTATGGTCCCAGAATGACATTTTTTTGCCGAAAATGCAGAACGTTGTCAAATTTTAGTGGAGTATGTAACTTGAAGAAAAAGTACGAACGGACAATTTTTAGGTCTTTTCCTTTCATTTATGACAGGATTTTTACTATTAAAAACAAGTTTAGTCATGTAAAGATGACCTATATGTTTACTTTCATTTACTGTAGCACATTTTGGGGCCAGAAATGCAGTCTTACTCAAATGCCACATTTTTGCCAGTATATATAAGGCTGTGGTTTTTTTAACTTATACCAATTGGCTTAATGGGGGTTCTAGGCATTACACAATCCACCAGCAAGATCTTCTCTTATGTTTTGCAGTTTGAATTTATACTATCAAACTTGCTTAAGCTCCCACAGCTTAACCGGACCAGTACTGTGCGCCTAAGTGTATACCTGATGTGATATACTAGCAAATTGCTGACGGAAAATATGGCCCAAATTCCAAGGTCAATTTTTAATTACCCGTACTGAACAGTACAAATGCTTCTTCCTCCTGGTTTTTTGTACCAACATTAGTTGGCACAGTGTCAACATGCTGACAAGTATCTAAGTTTATGAGCATTCATGGCTGAGTCAGGGTGTTGAAGTAAAGTCACCGTTTCGGACGTAACATTTTCCGTCAACATTTGTAGCTAAAGATCTGAAGCCTGCACAGCTTACACAAAACAAAGTATTGGAAGTCATTGACTACAGTAGAACAGCAGTGACTGTCAGTATGTATAATAAGTGCAATTGAATGATTTAAATCCAGTACTTAAAAAATTATGAAAAATTGAAAAAAAATCTAAATTTTCCGTCAACACTTTTGTTACGTCCGAAACATTCTTATTTGGTTGATATGACCAATGTAACAAAATAAATTTGATGTTTATTAACAATTTTTAAATTGACACAACTACAAACCTTATTTTCATAGTAAGTCAACTTACCCAAATTGTTTCCCCATCTCACCGTTAACAAAAGAAGAATTCCGTCAACACATGTTACGTCCGAAACCATTGTTACGTCCGAAACAAATATTTGAATGAATGTTCCCAGAATTTTTAGTGAAGATACTCTAGTAGGGTAAAAGAGTTCTTATCCATTTCTATCTTTGGAAAGTCATGCTCTACAGCTAATCATTCACTCCATTTTGCGATCTTTTGTACAATATGGGTGGAAACTTGTTTCGGACGTAACAGCTCCGGGGGTTGACGGAAATTCCAACATTTTATGTTTGCTGTTTCATATTATTAAAAGGAATTCATCATTGCTTTGTTATCTGATAATATTAGTAGGTATATTATGTGAATACATTGTAACCACCCTGGTAGGAAATGGTTTCCAAACATGAGGTGCACCTGTTTGGTCAAAAATGGGAATGATTGCTCTAATTCCAATGATTTGGTGTAAACTTTTAAAAAATAGGACAAATGGGTCTTTTGAGACCTTAACAGAGTCACTTTTTGTTCTCTCCACAAACGTGAATCAGATTCTTTGCAGTTGTTAAACTCTACATGTCTTACATGTACCAAAAACTTAGTATCATATTGTATGCCCTCCTTTGTTTGTTTCGGACGTAACACAAAATGTTGACAGTTGTCACTGTGTGCTAGAATCTAAGTGAACGTTATTGAATACAGGAATAATTTGGGCTTGAAATGAGAACTGTGGTCTTGGTGACAATTTGTAAGGGTGATAGTCCACAAGATGTGAATAATATGGATGATGAGGGTTCTATTTAGAATAGAGATCATGAACTGTGAAACAATAAGGTTTATGATGACCAGTGAAGTTGGTGATGACCATGATGAAATACTCGTGTCCATGAATGCCGATCCTTGGTGAAAATGTAACCCTTCCATGATTTTGATGCCAAGACATTAAAACAGCAGAATATAAGTGTATATTTGTGCGCTGGGAGGGTGTGGGGGGGGGGGGGAATAATGAAATACATATGAGATCATAGGCAAATTTATGGGTTCAAAATCAAGTAAAGTCAGTTTACTGGACCAAATTACTTCATGTGCATGTGGGTGAGGTGGAAGAGGATTTCATAGGGGAATGATCCATGACCATTTTACATGCCACCTCACCCATTACCTCTGCAATGAAGATGGCAATGAGCTACTGTAGTGCTGCAACTGTATAAGTCTTGGGCTGTGGTACTGTACATATGTAGGCTATGTTACTGTGTGTTACTGTATACCATAAATGCTACACAATCTGGTGAAGATTTTCCTTCATACATGTACAGCAGTGCACTATGCACATGATGAAACTGGATACAACTGAATTGCCACATGAACCCTATTCACCTGAACCTGACAGAGCAAACCCTTCAAAAAGTGACTGTTCAGTAGATGATTGGTTGTTAGTTGAAAAGGTCTACTAAATAGAATTAAAGATCTATATTATTTTTGCCATGTACTGGACATGCATGGAACATCTGCAGTCTAAGAGGATTGCCCATGAAGTAGAATAACATTGTGGGATGGACGGTATGATCATGGATTGGGTCCAGTCTGTTACAGTTACTGAAATTTTGACAGGAATTCCTACTGTAGCTTACACCTTCGTACATTGAATAGAGGTACAGTACAGTATACAGTATATTGACATCTTTCCCCAGACTACTGTTAGGAAACTACATTACAGACAGCTGAAATGGCTGGGATAAGTCTACCCTAGTTTTATGGGCATAACTTGCTCACTGCCATTTCATCACATTGCAGATTAGCAGTTACGAGCAATTACTATAAATTTACTTCTAAGATTTCTTGTTTACTAAATTATATGGTAAATATACAAAATACTGCAAGAAAAAATTGATGTAAATGAATGGAGACCATGCAGGCCAGTCAGGTAGCCACAAGGCCAATTTGTGACCTTTGCCTAAAATGATACAGTACATATTTTGCTCGTTATTGTGACTGTACAGTACCCTTATACTCTTCAGCCTGTACTTAAGCTGAAGCCTTTGGGGCCATCTTTAAAATATTTCTCGAGATTTCATTTTAATATACTAATTATTTTTTGCTAAGAATGATTTTCACTCTGCACAAGTTGCTACAGCCAGTACTGTACCACATGCTGCATCCTTAGAAGTAGAGTTGTAATGAAAATTGAAATAGCAGATTTAAAGCAGAACCTTTGATAAAATAAGAGCACTTAAATGAAATTGGTTCTTGAATTATACTCAAAACAAAAAATAAAGGAAACAACCTACAAAATAAAAATAAAAAAGAATGCAAAATTAATATTAGCTAGTGTACATGAACTTCTCTGGAATATTACATGAACTCAAGTTGAAATCTTACATTCACCAAACTATGCTGAGCTGATACCTAAAGTTCTTCAAAAATGCTGAGCTGTATGGCACTCTGCAACATGTGTCAATTACTGTAGTTTCATGATGTTCAACAATTACTTTGTGCACAAAACAGTTGTCAGAGAGTTGTTTGTAGTTAGTGATCAAATACTGTATGTACCATTTTGCTACACTGTATGATTCCATGGGAGCTGGTCTAATTAAAGCATGTTACCTGTAGGCTTAGTCGCATTACACAACACTGAAAAGTCAGGCTCTGGTCCACTGCATTGCAAAACATACTGTATTTTATAATTGGGCATGACCCTCAGGTACTGTATGCTCTCTGCCCCTAGAGTACAACTATGGCCCTACTTCAATACAGTAAGTGCAAAAAGGCATTTTGAGTGGTGGTAAAGTTTATGTCTTGACAGATTCATGTAATTTCTATAACCAGTAGAAGTTTGCTATTCAAAAATGAAAAGGCTGCAGGGATTTTTTTTGGGGGGGGGGGGACAGCTAATTGAGCATGAAGAAGAATTAGAATAAAGAATAAAGTTTTGACAGTCTTTACCTGGACCTTGTACCACATTGACTCTGGAACAATCTGTACAATTTTGCAAATTGGTGGACTTTCTTAAGGATATTATTTTGCTCTAATGACAATTACGGCATTTTAAAAAAGAAATTGTTGACAAAGTGTTACGTCCGAAACAAGTATGATCAGACACCATTATGTTGGCTCATTAAGCTGTTAAAACTGAATCAACCAGCTATAGTTTGTTCAGGATTTTAGAAGAACTGGGCAAGATTTTTCACAATAAAATCTTTCGATAAAGACACAGTTTACACAACATAATCTGATGTGTGTAAGTCTTTGGGAACTACAACTAGTGTTACAGCAGTATGGAACATTGGTTAATATTACATTAATTTGAAATTTTGTAACTTTGTGCTTAATTTCTTAGTATAACTGTAAAATTGTGTTGATTTTCTTTCAACAGGAATGTTAACTCACCTTATAGACATTAAATATGGCAGAACTTTTGAATTAAGTCAGATTGTTGACATCTTGTTACGTCCGAAACAAAAGTAGTGTTAGGTGAAAAATTCTAGACTTTAAAAGCTGTTCCAACTTTTTGTGTTCTGTTATATGGAGGACTCCTACATAATTACACAGTGAGAAAATAATCAACATAAACTGATTCCTGTGGTTTTAATGAACACTTCTTGATGCAGAATTTCTAAAATCAAGACAGTTTAAGCTTATTTTTGCTGTAGAATGTTTCTTGTCACTATTATCAGTAAAAAAGGTCACTTGCATTATTTGCCAAACTGTTAACCATTACATCAATGAATTAAAAGATGTTTCTGATTAGCTTTTACTAAAGCAGGCAAGCCTCACTTAACACAGGTTTTTGCAGTATGAATGGGTATTTAGTAGCAAACCAGTATTTATGACAGAAAAATAGAAATGATTTAAGCTATGAACTTCTAAGTTTCTTAAAATTTAGTGTTTCTACTTTCCAAAAACAAAACTTTTGAGATGACAGTTGGATTTTTAAATTTTAACCCAAATCAGGAAGAATTGGTAAAAGTTAAAAAAACCAGTGCCATAAGCAAATTTAAACATCAGATGTGAAAAATGTAGACTGTTAGTTTTCATATGACACTAAATTTGTTAGTGTAGTACTGTACTGTGTGATTTTTCATTTTAGATGACTTGTCAAGTTTTGCATGGAATTGCCCACAATGTACTGTGCAGCAGGTACAGTACAGTAAGTGGTACAGTATTATACTGTACTTTTCACTTGTCATCAAAATACAAGTAATTCCAGGTCTACCATACAAAGCAGGTTTGTACAGTTCCGCCTACACAAACTTAAAAGAGCAGGTATTGACGAGAGTTGAACCACCCACCCCCACCCATCCCCAAAAGAACTGTTCTTGTTTGGTTTTCTAAAGCACATATAGTTTCAAATTTAAAGATTCAGAGAGACCAATATTGAGTTGGATTATACTTGGAATCCATCAAGAGTACTGTATCTCCTTGGCACTGTGCTTAGAGTACAGTACCTGTACAGTACCTTAATGCATGATTAATTCACAAGCCTTGGGTATGAAACATGCTGCAGTATGAAAATATTTTATATAACATTTGATGTGCATTTTCAATTAGATAAACTGCATATAATTTATTTTTCATTAGTACAGTACTGTACGGTAGGTTGGAGAGGGATGAGTTCCAGGAAGGGAGATGTAACTACAAGAGCTGTACCAGTGTACCCCGTGGCTCCAGCTGCACAGTGTCATCATACTGTAGATGGGATGGACCCAACAACGACAGCAGGCCTTGCCCATTTTGTTTCCTCCTTCAAGAGCAATAGACAACTTTCTTTTCTCTGTGTACATATTGTGGGTAAAGGATGTTTTTGTCATTATGAGACCTACAGTGTAAAAGTATATTGAAATTGTGATGATCATCACAGGAATGAAGTTGGCTCTTTTTATGACAAATACTGTAACAACAAAAAGTGGGTTGTCCTCCCCATTCCATGTCATACTGTATGCTGTAAATATTAATTACTAATATATAGTGGTTCCCTTACTTAGGGGGGCCCTACAGTAGCTCTACTGTCCATCACTTGAGGGTGTCTTAAGTAAAAACAGACCACTGACGTACAGTACAGTACTGTGTCAGTAGGAGAATGCAATTACAAGTAAAGAACAAGCAGAGAGGAACATGAGGGAGAGGTGCATTAATTACCATGTAAGGTGAATGTGTACTGTACTGGGAAATAATATTGTCCCAAAGGTTACATGGAATCCTAGCTCAGCAGTACAGTACTTCAACAGTCATCTGGTCGCCCTTGGTCCCCAGAATTTCTGACTGGACAACTACTATAAAAGTACTGTAACAGGCTGGTTGTCTCGAGGACAACTAAGAAGAAAGAAGATGTAATTTACAGTAGCATTGAGGACAGGACAGATTAATTGAGTCTGTCTTCAGAAAACCACTTTTTTATGGGAAAACTTATCAGGAACATAAAGTTAGGGGAAAATTAAAAAAAAACAAATCAGAAAAATTTGTTAAAGAAGTGTGATATGATGTGTTTGTTAGGGAGCATTGTTAAATTGCTACTGTAGGCCAGTGTAAGCAAGCTGGATTGCTTGTCATACAGTGCAGTATTCATGTCTGTACAGTGTCTATGTAAATGGGCAGTTTACAAGGTTTACGTAGTTTTGTCTGGTGACCTCAGGTGATATTAAAACCTCCACGCATATGAAAGTAAAACAGTAAAAACTTAATAGTCCAGACGTTTATGTGACTTCAGTGACCACTTACGGGAGCTTCCCTTATCCTACTTTTTGAACCTTCTCCCTACTTAATTCATTCCCTACTCTTTGAATTGCCACCAAAGACAGAAGTACATATTTTTTCTTCTTCACACTGTCAAATCTCAGAGTTTATGTGTTTCTGTGTGCATTAGAATTATTACACTATCCTTACTTTTCAAAGGCTTGAAAATTCTTCAGATGTCGCAGAATCATGGTCAATCACATTTAATCTCTTGCATTTACTGACATTGAATCTTGTAAAATCAGGGGTGGGGTGGAGGAAAGTTATACAAAGGCTTTCAATCAGGTCTTTAGCCAGCGATGTGTCTCACCATCTTTGAGACGGCCAAAGCGTACACTAATATAGACAGCCAAAATTACAAGGGAAGGCTTCAGAGACGGGTAATAAAAAAGTGACAGTAAGAAAGAAGACCATTAAAAATTAAATAGGCACAAGTCACATGCAGGTAGGCTACACAAGTGTTACAAATTACATTAACTGGAGGCATGCTTTTTTCATTTGGTATGCTACGGTATATAGTGCTTGGCTTCTAAGGGGCTCCGATCATAAGTTTCTCATCAGTAACAACTGAGACTCCCATAATCAAAATCCTGGGTAAAGGCCTGCTTTCAATGCAATTTTAAATATTCTTTTTTCAAATAGCAAAGCATGATTAAAACTGGGAAGAAGCAGATGTGATGTTTTTCTTCATGTACAAAGACAGGAGTTCCATACAATAGTGCAAAGAGGTGAAGTGTATCAGGACATTTTCTTCTGTCAGTGATGTTGCACATATCTCACTTTTCCCAATCAGTTTGAGAAATAAAAAGGATTGCTGTAAACGAAATGGTTTCTTTTTGTTGCAGGTCAATTGCTTCACATTTCTGCCTGTTGGGTATGCTTTTAAGATGCAGGCCCTATGCTGGATCTCGGAAATTAGAAGATGCCTACACCATGGAAGATATTGGAAGTACAGGATAGAGTATATGGAACTACACATAAATCGTGAACATGTAAGCAGACGAATACAGTACGGTATGAATTTTGCCTTGTATTGTACAGGGGACAAAATAGTGTGAGAGAATGGGTTAGCAGTAATTAATTGGATTGATCAATGTTTGAATTGGTTAGCAATTGCCCAGTCTTGATAAGCAACTATTGAAATCAACATTTATAGTTCAAATGAGCTGTATTATTGAGGTCATTTGTAATACAAATGCTGTAAAAAGTAGGTGTAAATAAAATTCACCTGAAATGAGAAAGCTGACATGATTGCTTTATTAATATGGCAGTCATTACATGCTATGCTTTTTCAGGATAGCTAGAGCTGAGGCAGAGCCTGAAAAATATTGATTCACAATATTTGGGAAGCTGAATTAGATTTGCTTAGCAGCTGGAACTTCTTGGGTCGCAGCTTGCAATTCAACCCCTTGTTGTTCAGTATTTTGTGTTTTTTAGTATTTTGTGTTGTTTTGACAAAGGTAGCCTGAGTTGCCAGACTGGACAGCTGCTGCTGTTAATCTAAAAAGCTGTAATTAACTCTTCTAAGTTAAATGCGTTAAAGATGTGCGTATATACCCCCAAGTGGGGACCAAACTGAAACCACTGGAAACTGACGTCGGTTTTTGGTGAT
Organism: Holothuria leucospilota; assembly: GCA_029531755.1. NCBI lineage: Eukaryota > Metazoa > Echinodermata > Holothuroidea > Aspidochirotida > Holothuriidae > Holothuria > Holothuria leucospilota. The sequence continues at coordinate 2,249,950 of CM055973.1, forward strand.
CTTGGACTAATGGTTGGCTGGTTTGATTTGTTATCAAACTAGCATCATATCTGTTTATGAGGGGGTTTGTGTGCACTAAACAAACAGGACAACAACTAAAAAATCAGTTATTCAATTGGTGCAAATTTAATGTCCATTTCCTTGGGCATAGTTTCTGTGCCACTCCTGGCAATCCCATTGAACAAAAACACAAAGCCACATATAGGTTATTGTCTCTGCATATGGAAGTTATCACTACTTGATGACCATGTCAATTCTCTGATTGAAATGTGAGGGTTATTCCATGCCACATCGGCAAATGGTCCCTAGGTCACCATCTCTGATGTAGATGATTTTCTCTCTGAATTTTGCTGCATAGCCAAAAGGAACCCAGGAATTTTGAAGCCGATAGTTAAAGGTGTTTCAAAGTAATGGCCTTAAAAGAATTTTGCTATATATTCCATACCTTCATGCCAATTGTTGCATTTGTGATTTGTCAGGACGTCAGATGCAGATAACGTTTCACAGGTAAAAGGTATAAGATCAAAATTTGATTTGTGTGGTGTCTGAAGACCATTTAATCATAATTTGGTATAAGATTAGGAAAAGCTGGAGATGTGGGCCCCCCCCCCCCCCCCAAATGCAATTTGTCACTCGTGGTGCTTATTACATTCGAATACGCTAAATAGGGACATCATTTTTGTGTTGCCTGTTGTTTTCTGTGAAATTTCATTTTGTGTGCCTAATGTTTTATTTTCAGGTGTATACTGGCCAGCAAGTTAGGCCACAGAGTTTAGCTGTCACAGACGTTGAAGGAAGTAACATAACTGCAGGCATGCTAGTGGCCTTTAACCTAGAAGACAAATTAGAATATGTCCCTCCTTATATTGCCAAAGTCATCAGTGTTGATGGACAGATACTTACTGTCCATTGGATGCAGGGTTCGTACACAACTGCTTGGAAACCCCGGAATGTAAGAATCAGAAGGACAATAAATCCATACACAGATGTGCTAGACATTGCCTTTGTGATACTGTGTGATTTTTCTTTGACTGGCAGCTAGTTCAAAACTTAAGAAGCTGACTATGGATGCACTGAAAGAAAAGTATCAGCAGAAAGTGGAAGTGTGTTACCTGATTTTAGTGTATTTCAACAGGGTCATTCCATAGAAAATCAACAAAAAGGTTAACTGGTCACCTTTCCTCTTAGATGTGGCTATTTTTGGGCTCATTTGTAGCAGTATGTGGCTGAGGAAGAAATCCCAAATTTTAGTTAGGGCCATGTAAACCCTAGGTGCCACACCCACTTTGGTGGCTCAGGAATATTGACTTTATGCGGAAACAGTGTTTACCGTAAGTCTGCTAACTTTATTGAGGAAGCTGATATAACCCCTCACCTCTCTCTGCAGACCAATTTGTAGATGTAGACTTCAAAAGTGATGGCACAGACATATTTCATAATGAAGCTCAAAACTTTTGATTTGTCGGTTTTGATTTTGCTGAATCATTTTTGGCAGAGTCCTGCTCCCAACGGGCTGAAGTGACCAAATGTTAAGAATATTCAACCCAGTGTTGGTGCTAAGGTGCACGATTGCACAATTCCCACACTCAATTCACAAGTCCTGCAAAAAAAAAAATTGTCTACAGGAAATTCCTGCACTATTTCTTATGTACTATATGAAATCACCCCCAAAAATTGTGGGCGGGGAGATATCCTACAAACATTTTGAGCCCTAGCACCAACACTAATTCAACCACTGTAAAGGTCATCTTTATGCTCAAATACAAAGGTCATATGCCCCCTGCTTTTTAGAGTAACTATGGAAAAATATGTCATTCCATCCAGATTTTTTATAAAAGTGAAGGTGCAACTTAAGACAAAGTGGTAACATCACCAAGGTGACATGAAATTTGGTGTTTTGATGTCTTCAGGAACTACGTGTAAGCCCCCTGCCCCCCCCCCCCTGAAAAAAAAAACTGGTCTTGACTATCGGTCAAAAAATTTGCACATCAAAATGAAGACTTTTTCAACTTGAAGGTGTGCACATGTACTGTACAGTGTGTACACTATTACAGACTGGATACAGTATACGTACAACACACACAGTACATGAGCTTGGAGCTTTCATATGAATTGTAACTGTCAAAAATGTACTGATACAATGATTGTAATAATTTATCCCCTTAAATCATTGTAAAATATGCATTCATCATACAATAGCCCAGTCACATACTGATTAACAGTCCTGCTCACTGCTGGACTATATTAAAATAGTATGCACATGCTATAGTGTGTGTCACAGAAAGTACTATACAAATATGCATGGAATAGTTTGGGGATCTCAATTCTCAAAGATCCTCAAAAAAGGGGTGGATTTCTGACTGAAGCCATGAACCAAGTGTGAACTGTTCTCTTCGTGCAAATCATGAATAGCTCTTATGGTTTGACTTGGTAGACACAATTTGCACCTACAAAACCATAGTAGATATTCTGAAATTTGGTCCATCCAGCTAACTATGTTTTGAGCAAGACTCTAACCCCCATATGGCCCATCAAAATCATTAAGGGGAGGGCGAACAGGAAGCCGTGTTCTTCCGTCGCAGAATTGGACACAAATAGTGGCCACGACACCGGAATTTAAAATGGCCTACTGTATGCTTGAACAGTACATGGCCTAGAATGCTCAAATTTTGGATGTCTGACTAAGTCATGTAGTGCTACAAATGAGCCAAAAACTAGCCAAACTTAAGAGGTCACCTGCCACAATGCCCTGAAAGTTTTGTATGGAATGACCCAATTTTTAAGTCATGTGTCAGTTTATCACCAAAGCTGTTAAGGAGTATTGTAGTGTGCAAGATTTTTGTAACTGTTTGAAAATTCCACAGAATTCTGTTAATGGTAGACAGAGTCATCCCAGTAATATTTACTTTGGTTTCAGCCATCTTAACTCTAATAATTAGAAATAAAGAGTACAAAATGATTGTAGCTTCATCTGATATTCTAAAAATATTTTTGATCATCTACATTATCCTCAATTAGACTGACAGTCAGAAGTAGTTTATACTTTTATATACTTATATAACCTGTTATTATACAACTTAATAGAAGCTTTAAGGCCAAACCACACTACTAATCCTTAAGTTACCAAGTCTAATACAATATGAATGAGATACTAACCCAGGTCAGGGTTTTCGCTAACCCGGGTTCCCGGGTCTCAGACGCACGATAAGCCGCCTAGACGCTTGGAAGAAAATCTTGTGCGTCCCATGAACGCATGATGTTCAGCCTTATGCGCACAAAAATTGTAGCTCTAAATTTCATGGTCTTAACCCACATATGTATTTACGCACGTACGTACGTCAACGTCTCTACAGAGCTCGTGCCTAGCCTAAGGTATGGGTGTTTGAATTCAATTATGGAACTGCACATGCACTACAAACTTTGCCGTGCTTCGCCATGCGTTTCACTTGAACCTGGCCTAAGGTATCGGTGTTCGCGTACACAATTCCTATACCAAACATAATACGGTTTTTGACGGCGAATGTTTTTGCTCTCTTCGAATGGAAAAAATGTGGAGAAAAGGACGAGCATTGATTGATTTTACATCAGTTCAATGTGAAAAAGAATGCCATAAATGAAGAAAATATATGTTCAGGACAGCAAAAAAAGAAGAAAGGAAAGAATACAAGCCACATTATTTCACATTTTGTTTCACAAGACATAGTCCTTTTTGAATTCTTATTATCGTGTAGTCTCAAGGAAAAGTTATTGCCATAATTTTCGATTTATCGCCCAAACTTACGCGCTACGCGAATGGCACGAAAGTGGTCTTAATTGCTTCAAATTAGAACAAAACTAGAGTAAACAGTTGTAACTCAACAAAATCTGAAATGTTTTATCTTTATTTCGTTGAAAAATCGAAGCACCTTTCGGGATAATTTGCATAGATAATTCGTGCTACAAACAAATGAAGGAACTATGCCTGCTCGATGCTAATTTCATGTTTGTCGAGCTCAAACAAAATCTTGCCGGGCTACCACAGTCTATTACCAAAAAGCCTTGAAAAATATTTTCCGAGCCCTAATTGTGACAATCTAGACATGCAGAACTATAGCTCGACATATTCCGGTCACGCGGTACAGTTCACGTTCGTACTAAAACACCTGTCATATCCACCTCACACTTTGCAGTAGTTATGATGGATTCTTGTGTAAACGCATGCGTACTTATTGCACAATAAAAATAAACAGCATATTTTATTATACCTGGGATATGCTCCGTTTACAGGGAAGCTCGATACATATGCCTGTCTAAAGGGTTAGGGTATAGCTCCATATCTTGTACACACGTACGTGTCGTATAGGTTACAGTACAAGTACGGGACTCTTGGAAAATTTTGGAAGACGCTCGAAAAAGAAAGCTGAGAGTTTCGGGACTCTTGAGATTGGAAGCCTAATGAAAACCCTGCTGGTGCAGAAAACTAAATACAAGGGGCCTGAAAACAAAAATTTAGTAAGATTTCAAGAGCTTATGGATATTGCTAACTACATTCACCTCAGATTACAGGTTACTGGTGACACCCCCAAATGTAATAGAGATGGCACAACGCCTATATTAGACTTGAAAATTCGTCAGAAAAATAACAACATAGATTTTGAAACTTATACTGTCATCCACCACACACATTATACCAAACCGATGGCCAACAAACAGGTGATAAAAAAAGTGCTGCCTTCAATTGTAGAATGAAACTTTTAATTTTGGGCAATGACCTCTTTAGAACAATGGGAAATGTTTTACTCGATGTACTGTACCACACACTGAGAGAAAGCTCCATATCCAGGATTTCATGAATAGATTACAGGTTAGTGCTCACTCTAAGAGTGAACGTTTTGAGATATACCAGGGCAAAAAAATAGGTATGATAATATATCTGAGTACCTAAAAAGGAGAGCCCTTATGTATAGACCTAAATTTTGGCAACAGTCCCAAAGGATAAGAGAGAAGTCCAGTTAGAAATATGGCTGGTTTCCAGGGTTGTTGATTTTTTTTTATTTTTTTTTAAAAATAAAAAAAAATCGGATTTTTTTTTTATTTAAATCAGATTTTTTTGATAAATCAGATTTTTTTATTTTTTTTTTTTAAAATGACACTTCAGTTTGACAGCTTCAGTCCCATAGTTGGTAGAATTATCACATGTAACAGTTAGTCACCCATACCGACCCCTATATTCAAAATACTTTACAGGCTAATTAACCTGGGACCTGAAGTCTCAATCTTTTCCATTAAACACAAATAGCCTACCACATGTGCCAAACAGGCCTACAACCATCAACATCAATTCCAGGTCTTCATTAGAGGTGCTTGTTTACAGTGCAAGCAGCAGTGCACTCCTTAAGCTTCACAGTTTATCCATCAGATACACAGGAAATACATTCTGGAACTGAGTGGTAACTGTACCCATTCAACTAGTGATGAATGAGGATTACACTATTGTATTTTGTTTGTTTGGGGGTGGCACTTGACTTATGAATTGAAGTGTCTTGGACACCTTGGACTGGGCCCTGATGGTCCATTGGGCTTATATTGATCGCACAGGTTTAATAGTAACCATTAGTTTCTATCTGTCATTACTCCATACCTTGGAATAGGGCCTACATGGACCCAAAGAGTCACTTAGGCTTTTTGAAGGACTCTGGTCACATGATCGTGGAGGGACAGCACTGGCCTCTCTTTTGAATCATTGCTCAGAGACTGAGTACAAGGCAGGAATTCTATCTATAATCCTAACTTGATCCAGGATTGCCATTTTCGTCCTCATCTGATGGACGCAAGTCAACACTGAGCCTCATTCACCCCCCAGTCCCCAAAGAATGAAAGACTTGTCACCACCGTCCATCACCACTGAGTTGTGCCGGTACGAAACACCTCTTAAGTTGGTTGATCCATGACTATCAATGACTGCACTGAATTCAGTGGCAGGGATTGAAAGGTTTAGTGAACTTTAGTCTCAAGTGGAGCTCATATCACTGATTTGCTTCTTGTGGACAATTTGAGTCACAAATGAAAGCCTACATTGTACAAGCCTGCACCGAATTGTACTGCGTACTGTAACACTTATTCGGGAACCATTTTCACAGGTGGTATCATCTGAAAGAGTTCAGTTGTAAAACAGAGTGAATAAAGAATCAATTCCAAATTTTGGCGAAAAGTTATGAAAATACTTGAATTTCAAAATGAGGAAAGAACAACTTGATAAGTTGTACATGTATCCTTTCTCATAAACCTGTGTTAGGCCTAATAAGGGGACATAGCCAATTCAGTCCTTAGGATTCTGAAGGATTGAACTCTGACCCCTCCCTTCACTGTGTTCACTACCATGAAATGAGCACTGCAGACACTGCTGGTCAAGTCTGTGGCATTATGCATGCATGGGAGGTGCTTACACACTTCTGTGTGATGAACAAAGGAAGGCTTAAGGCTGCACGCTAGAGGTAGTTGCTAGGTTCTATTGCAGGGCTGTCACGTTTAAACGGTTAAACGATCGATCGGCCGTTTAAACGGTGCCTAATTCAGCTAAACGTTTAAACGGTTTTCCTTTTTAAAATACAACAAAAGTTTAAGCATTTTTCTTCCCCAATGTTTTCTTTGATATCTCTCATTTAACAACGATGTTTATTTGCAAATTCAATGACCGAATAAAGCTTCAAAAATAAACTGTCCGTGTCTCTCCATTCATAGTTTATAATTCTGTGATTGAATTGACTTCCACCTACTCACAGTAAGCCTATTAATAATCCCCCTAACAATACGCAGCGCCCGCATCCCCGTTCGAAGCAGTAGCCCAATCTGCTTATTAGAACGCGTACACAATATCGGCTTAACCGCAATTCACTCTCTCAGTTTACATCGTATTTGTAGCTCAAGCTGCTCACAGAACGTACGTTAAAACAGACTTACTTAAAAACCCGAAAATTGCTGCAGTATTTCAATGCAGAAACATATGCATTCACACCATCCTACCATGCTTTACCTGTACATAAACAGACAGTGTCGGCTCGCACACGTGTTTGTTTTGAGTGTTTCATATACCAATACGTAATTCATGCACGCACTATATATCCATACGTAAATATCTGTTTGAGGCATGCTAGTGCCCCGCGGCCCGCTAGCTGTGCGCAAATCAATGGAGCTAGTACGTAGGATGGGACAAGTCTATCGTAAACTTTCGTTCATTGGGGTAATGTTCCAGACATCGTTTTGTTTAAATCATAAAAGTAAAAGTCACACGTTTATTTCACACAAATTAACATGCATGATAAACATAAAAGTACCTATCGTAAACTACTGCAAAGGACGATGTAACAACTAGTAATTTAGCGGTACAAGCAGCGGTCGAACAACGTTGTAATTTTCCATACCATGCCCAATGTTGTTGCGATGTATGTCAACTTTTGTACAGAGCAGGTGCGTAGCCTATTGTGTTACTGTTTGCATGCAATAGCTACGGAAGCGTATAAGTGCCACAACATCACAAAGAAATAACTTAGCAATTTGCAATAATTCGTTACATTGAGCACATATTAGTCGTCAAAATGCAGCAAATTGTTTACTTTCTCAGTAAACAATTTTACCCCAATGCAGCAAAATTTTACTTAATGTTTAATTGACGAGTTACAACAGTTTGTGATCCCATCAATTATTTACATAATGGTAAACTGCGTACTTTTTCAAACACTGCAAAGAACCAAAATTTTCCTTTATGTTTAATTGATGAGTAAAAATATTTTGTGAACTTAACAATTTTTCGCGTAATGGTTAATTGCTTACTTTTTCAAACTCTACAAAGAACCAAAATTTTACTAAATGTTTAATTGACGAGTTATAATATTTTGTGATGTTAACAATTCTAGACGCCAGTCTGGTGGAAAAGGGTATCATAAATTCCCCCTTCAAGCCATACTTGGTTTTTCATCCTATTCGTTTTGCCGCCTTCCTTGTTTCTCTTTATTTCGTCCCTTCTTCACTTTTCTTTCATTTTGCGGGCCGACTGGCCTGGACGATATTACAGAGCCATGAAAAACTTAAAGCATATCTGAGGAGCCTATTTTAGTGCAGTTCCCCTGAACGGGTTTCTATAATGTTACATGAGCTTTCTACAGCCCATTTAGGCTATGTAATTTTCTCTTCCTTGAGCCCCCCCCCCCCTTACCGGCACACAATCGCGGGCGCGTGCGCGCTATTTTCCTTCATCTTTCCCTTTTTCTGTCTCACCCCTTCTTTCTTCTCTTCTTTCCTTTCCCTTCTTTCTCTTTCCTCTCTCCTTCAGCCTTTTTTCCTCCCCGTCATTCCCTTCATTTAGATCAGTGAATGTAGGGGGATGTCACACCCCCGTATACCCCTCTCTAGGGACGGTCCTTCTAATACCGCGGCGGTTTTCCATTGGTGTGCTGATGTCACGGTTTGTAAGAAACCTGACTAACATGGTATAGGCCTATTTCAGTTTCGAGCGCTGTTCAAGGATCCATTCTGGACTGAGCCCCGTCAGTGGTGTCGCCAAGGGGTAGGGGCAGGGGGAACATGCTCTGAAACATTTGCTGTGCCCGCATGAGGTTTTTTTTTTGGTAGAAAACTACGCATATCTCGATATGTCACTTAATATCAGTCAAACATGCGGTTTAATTTGCACAAAATCATTTCGACACTACAATTTTGTGGCGCGCTTACTGGTAGCTATTATCTACAGCTATTGTCGCCCCCTGTGGGCTGGGGGTTGTAGAATATGCCCACGGTATTTCTCGCCTGTCGTGAGAGGCCGGCGACTAAAGGGAATGACTTGCACTTTATTTGAACTGTATTTGACAACGAACTTGAACTTTAACCATATTTGAAACCGTATTGTTAAGATCGCAAACTGATGTAACTCGTCAATTGAACATTATGTAAAATTTTGTTTCTTTGCAGAGTTTGGAAAAGTAAGCAATTAACCATTATGCAAATAATTGTTAAGATCACAAACTGTTGTAGCTCGTCAATTAAACATTAAGTAAAATTTTGCTTCTTTGCAGAGTTTGAAAACGTATGCAATTTACCATTATGCCAAAAATTGTTGAGATCACAAATTGTTGTAACTCGTCAATTAAACATGAAGTAAAATTTTGTTTCTTTGCAGAGTTTGGAAAAGTAAGCAATTAACCATTATGCAAATAATTGTTAAGATCACAAACTGTTGTAGCTCGTCAATTAAACATCAAGTAAAATTTTGCTTCTTTGCAGAGTTTGAAAACGTATGCATTTTACCATTATGCCAAAAATTGTTGAGATCACAAATTGTTGTAACTCGTCAATTAAACATGAAGTAAAATTTTGTTTCTTTGCAGAGTTGGGAAAAGTAAGCAATTAACCATTATGCAAATAATTGTTAAGATCACAAACTGTTGAAACTCGTCAATTAAACATTAAGTAAAATTTTGTTTTTTTGCTGAGTTTGAAAAAGCATGCAATTTACCATTATGCCAAAAAATTTTGAGATCACAAATTAATGTAACTAGTCAATTAAACATTATGTAATGTTTTGCTGCATTGGAGTTACATTGCTAAGTGAGAAAGTAAACAGTTTGCTGCATTTTGACGACTAATATGTGCTCAAAGTAACCAATTATTGCAAATTGTTAGGTTATTTCTTTGTGATGTCGTGGCACTTATACGCTTCCGTAAATAGCGGGCCTATACACGTGCTTTAACTCGACTTTTTTCTTGCGTGTCACTTGAACTTCTGCATTTGTACAGTGCACGGACATGGCCTAATATTATGTACATCGGTGTTTGCGTGCATTTCGGCCTGATATCAAACGTATGGCCCTGTATCAAACTTCCGACCATTGACTGTGAATTTAATGCTTGGTTTCGTTCATTGGCAAATTTGGGTGAATTAAAAAGAAATCGCTGAAATGGTCGCTAGATTTTTACGTACAGATTTGAAAAGCTTGCGCATACTGGGAGTATCGTAGTGCACGATCAATGAGGCCATTAATGCATTACAGTGTTGGTTCAGAATATAGACACCGTTTAAACGGTAAACGAACGTTTATTCCGACCGTTTAAACGTTTAGGAGATTAAACGGAAATTGACAGCCCTATAATCTATTGTGTGTAAAAATCAATACTTTTTCACAGATTATTCTATTCATCCCCCCCCCCCCAAAGCTCATTCCTTTTCATGACACTTCTGTAAGCTGTCATTTATACTTGGTTGTTAAGTAGTCTTTTGTTACGTATCAGGAGACCTTTCCCACAGCTTGCTCATTACCTCTAGTACAGCTCACAGCTGTGTGCACTGATGCATGGAGACATGCAAGAAACACACAATAGGCAGTTTTTTACCTGAAGGAATCCTAAGGATTGATTTGGCTATTTGCCCTAATGTACCTAGGCCTAGGCCTACATGTTTAAAACCATCCTACATTGGTTTTGTAGACAATACAAGTTATATCCAATGATTATTTTCCCATCTACAAGCAAAATAATGGATTTTCTCAAAAAAGTGATTTAAATCAGTGATTTTTTAAAAAAAAAATCATTTGATTTAAATCGCGATTTAAATCACTGATTTTAATCAGCAAGATTTAAATCAATCAACCCTGCTGGTTTCGTGAAAGTAATGATAATTCTGAGACTGTGATGTTTGTTGAAAGTACACCCAATGTTCAGTGGATTACAAGGGGAGATAATTAAGTTTTTGAGAAAAACTGAATTAATAGTAAAAGTAGTAGAAACATCAGGGACCAAACAGATTCTATAAGTCACTCCATTTCAGTACTAAAGGAAGTGTTTTGATGAGAATTGCATTTCATGCAAATTTAGCCCTGGGGTTTGCAAGAAGAGGTTGGTTCACTGCATGGGATATGCCCAATGCAAAGGAGAGCTTAAGTATGTAGGAGAGATATCTTGGAGTCTAGGAAGGAAATTTATGTAACATTTTAAAGATATGATATCAATTCAGTGTTCAATAATCGTAAAGTAAATATTCATTGGGGACAAGATTTTGAATATTAACATTATTAATTCTTAGACTGGGGACCCTGTGCACTAGCATGTGTCTGCATTGAAGAACTTAAACCCTTATTACACAGAATAGAATGGTTTACTGGAAGACATATTATCAGAACTCACCAACCATGAATACTCTACCAAGTTTAAAGGTCACTCTCTCCTAACAAAAGTGTCATTTAATAGATACTAATTGTATTAGAATTGTTAACCTAAGGATTAGTAGTTGTGTGGCTTGGCCTGAAAGCTACTATAAGCAAGTTGTATGGTAACAGTGTATACCTGTATGTGTGAGTGTTTTCCACTTCTGTCAGTCTAACTGGGGATGATCTAGAAGAAGATCAAAAATACTTTTAGAAGAATATAAGGACAATTCCATGTAAACAGGCCCAGAACCATAAAAAATCAAATTAGTGAAAATGCTAAGTGAATGTTCTTAAATGTTGCATTGCTATGTCTAGTTTTTGGCCAAACATTTTTCCCCAGTAAATCACTGTCATGGGAAAAATTATGCTGCCCTCAAGAGGTCACTTTACCATTTCTCCAAGGGAAATGGCATGAATTTTGAGACCAACTTCCCTGATTAATTTGCTCAACCAATCAGTAGATTCATTTCAAATTTACTATCCATAAATGGTAATATACCATCACTTTTTTTTAAATTAAGAGAGCAAATTGCACTGCGACTTGTCATTTTGGCATTCACATGGGTGAACCGTGCGTGATTTTCAGAATGTAACACTGTAACACCCGTCACGTTTTTGACAAAAAAGTTGCCTAAAAATTGGACATGATCATTTAATTTAACATTATTTTGGATCTTCGAAATTCATACTAAATTCATACCCTGGAGCCATCATATCAGTTTTATCCAAAAACATTTAAGAAAATTTATTTTTTCGATCATTAAAATCTGTAACACCCGTCACAATGAGTGTGACGGGTGTTACAGTACCAGTGAAAATATTTCATAAATTCAGTAACAAATGCATGACGTTTTCTGAGTACATAACAAATAACTTTCTGACTGCAAATAAATCAGCTGCAATAAAACAGAGTAAAGTAGTTATGAAAAGTAATTAATTGCCTTCTTGTTATACCCAGTGCAAAAATGTGATAGGTGTTACATCATGTGCAGTCTGATTGTCAAACAGTCATTCCATATTGTATCAAACGTGACAATCTCCTTCATAACAAGGATGCTATTTGCAATTAGCCATTAATACAAAATAGAAAAGTCTAAATGTAAAGACATAACATCAGTTCTGTTCACCAGTTTCTTCATGTTACTGCAATGACACCATTGACTCACCAGTAAGTAGACTGTATACTGATTTGATGCAACTGAAGTAGCACCCGATGCCACAGCTAAATTTGACGACTGTCATAGTTATCAATAGGTTGTTTTTCGATTTCAAATTATGGCCCATCTCCATGTTCATCAAAGTTACTGCAACGGGTGGCAGGGGGTGGCATGTCCCCATCCTAACAATTTTTCCCCTCCCCAAAAGTGACTGCACCCTATGGAAGCCCCGACAATATTCAACATTCTAGAAAATGTTGTCTATTGTCCTAGCTTCTGTACTTCAATCATGTCAGATGTAAAAGAATGTTTAATAATGTTGCAGAGGCTATTAAAGCCTACTGTCTAAGATTAATTGCACAAAAGGGCATCTTCAACAAATTAATAAAGTGTTACATACTGTATTATCCTCAATAATAAAGTGAACAGGGGAAAGTTCTACAATCAAACCCCTCTACCAGTGATGGCACACATGTGTATCATGGCTACCCCCTGCCACAAAAATTTGTGAAGAACACTGGTTTATATACTGAAACAGTTTTGAATTTGAAATTTCTGTTACAACTGAAATTTGTTAAAATGGTTAAATTTATCAGACTGGATGGTGCTAAACCATAAGCCAATCAAACTTTTTAGCTCTATTTAAAGACTTAATTAGAAGTACAAAATATATTCTGAAATTGTAACAATTTATATACAGAAAATTATATTGGACAAACTTATAGGAGGGTGCTTTATAATGGTAGGTCTTCCAACTTGATTTTATACTACTTCAAAGAACTATTACTAATTAACTTAGGCTGAGAGATGTATTTTTTAGACACCGTAACACCCGTCACTTCTTTTGTAACACCCTTCACGCTGCTAAAATCAAAGTTACTCACAATTAATTAATGATGTTTCTTATAACTGGTTATGTTCATTAACTTCAATGTTTGTACTTTGCGTAATTAGTTTCAAGTTTGGTATAAATGTTTTAAACTCACAGACTTTTACAAGAACTTTTTTAATAAGAATTTTCCAGATTTTGTGATGTAACACCTGTCACACACCTTACGAGCAATATACAGTAAAGTTGTTGTATGCTGCCAAGTTAAATTTTCTTTTTCTTATTTGAGTACATCTCACCCTAGACTACTGTTAACCACTACAGCATTGACTCATCTTTCTTGGTCTTTAAAATATAATAGGGGAATGATCAGAAATCTCTAAATGGTAACACCCGTCACATGGAATTGACCATAAGATGAAGCTACAACTCATTTTGTGCACTCTATTTCTGATTATCAGAGTGGAGATGGCTGAAAACAATGTAAATAATATTTTAATTACTTTCACTATTACAAATGCATGCAGCCCAAGACATGGTACCTTTCTGACTCCATGTTTCCATTCTGCGTTGTGACATACAGTACTGTAAAGTGGTCCGAATACTTGAGACAGTTTCTGGAGTTATTTTATGAAGCACAGAAATTGTAAGTAAGTCATTTTTACCAATAATATATAGGACTTTCATGGCAGCAAGCAGTGTCTATGAAAGACAAGTAATAAGAAATCTTGAGCCAAGATGGAACTTTGTTGTACACTTAGTTAATCTGCTCACCTTTTCCTGTGTCCCCTAAGTAGGGATACCTGAGACAGTTTCAGAGGTTTTGTTTTAATATTAGTCCAAAAATGTAGATATAATCTGGGCCATTGCTACATGTGATTCAGGGACTTAATATATATGTGTATGTTGGGGAATGTATTTTAAAATGTCTCAAGTAACTCAGAGCTGTGCACAGGTATGTAGCTCAAGGCAGCTACAGATACTGTATCAGTGCTTGGATATCGTGTTTTCATAGCAAAAGTTGGAATGTGAATAACAACGACCTACGCACATGTCTAGTGGTTAAAGCTACTGTACCTTGTTATCTCATCCCCACATACGTAGTATGTGGGGGATGAGATATTGTGCTTCGTTTACTGTTGAAAAGTGCACACGTTTACCTCTGCCAGTCTCCATAGCAACCATAACCATGGAAATGCATGTTAGGGAAATTTGAGGCTTTATAACCGCTACTCAGGGGTGGGGCAGAAAAGAGTGGTGAAGTTCCTGTTTTCTGGTCATGTGACCAAATATGCCTAAAATTTGGGTCAAAGGCTCAAATGATCAAATGACATCCACAAGGTCAAAAGTGTGTCACAAACTCCTCCTAAACTAAGAACACGATTGAGCCCAAACTTGGTGGGTGGATGCATAGTCCTTAGGACTTGTGCCTCCATTGACTTCAGCATGATAGGTCAAAGGTCAGAGGTCAAAGGTCATAAAAGGTCAAAATAGGCAATTTTACATATCTGGCTATAAAACCAGAATAAAACAATAAATGACCCTGATATTGTGACATACCTTTCTAATTGACGCCCTCTTGGCACAACTTGACATTTGACCTCCTGAGGTCAAAGGTCACGAGGTCAGAGGGTCAAACAACAATTTGGGGGTCAAAACTGCCGTGTACCGGCGCAACCCTGGAGGTGCTACTGACCCCAAACTTGGTGAGGGGGTGCATAGTCCTTGTAATTTGTGCCTCCAATATCACCAGCATGATAGGTCAAAGGTCATAAAAGGTCAAAATAGGCATTTTTTCCAAATCTGGCTATAAAACCAGAATAAAACAATACATGACCCTGATATTGTGATATATCTTTCTCATTGAAGCCCTCTTGACCCAACTTGACATTTGACCTCCTGAGGTCAAAGGTCACGAGGTCAGAAGGTCAAACAATAATTTGGGGGTCAAATCTGTGCCGTGCACCGGCTCAAACCTGGAGGTGCTACTGATCCCAAAATTGGTGAGGGTGTGCGTAGTCCTTGTAATTTGTGCCTCCAATATCACCAGCATGGTAGGTCAAAGGTATGAGGTCAAAGGTCATGATAGGTCAAATGACATTTTCAAGGTCACACATATATCTTGAATTTATCCAAAACTGAAAATACTACTGTCCCCAAACTTGGTATACAGGTGGAAGGTTATGAAAACTTGTGCCTTGCAGGCATTCACGGTGACGGGTCAACAGTCATAGGTCAAAGGTCAGATATAAGGCGATGATTGTACTTTTATTTTCACTACAAAATTAGTTCGGTAATTTATGGAAAACTGTAGTTTTTTATTCCCCGTGACATTGACCATTGTCTTTACTTGTCACTGAAAATTTTGTTTCACATGGGGTGTAACAAACCCACAATAAAAGCCATAAATGTACTCATATACACAGTAATTTACCCTTGGCTAAAACTCCAATTGTTAGTAACCTCCATGTATACTGTGATCACGCAGGTCAAGCATGGCTAGTTCTTGGCGCCATAACAATGCAATAACACTATACGCACGTTCCCACCGTAATGAAGTCCATGCGCGTCCCAGTCATTATTTTTGTAGACCCTAACCAAGACTACGCGCGGTCGGACTGTTAGACCTTAGCCTAGCCTAACGTAAGGCTTGAGTTAGCTAGAACAGGTAGCTGGCCTAGGTCTATGTTATGGGACTAAGACATACACACCTGTTGAAGAGAACTTTGGACAAATCTTAGTTGTGAGCACTGTGGCCCCATTGCTTTTCTGAAATTAGTACCTTATCTTCCCTTGAGTCTGATTACTCCCCTTTCCTTCAAGTGCGGCTATACTAGAACACAGAGCAGCCAGGCGCGGCTAGACATAGCAACAAGTACAGTATGTGCGCTGGGCCGCTGTTTATGTTTATTTCTAGGGGCCATTCATACACAATGTACGCACGCGAGTCGAGTACTGTGGGAGCGTTCAAGTGCACACGTACATATAATAACAGCACAGTGATACACCTGATTAGCTTGTAAACAACCAACATCACAGCAGTTAGTTACAAGCAAATGACGTCACAAACAGACCAGGCTAGCTTTGCACAAAGATATTAGTAAGCATAGACAATCGGGTCGGAGGTGTGAATTTGACATACGCGCTTTTCTCTGTCATTGTTAGAATAGCGCTGCTTTCGTGAGCGTTATATACGCGCAGAATACTGCGTGTTTTTATCGGGAATAACTTGACGCACACAGGACGCGTGCTCGGAAAACGAACGCGCTGGCTGCATTTTCGTTGTAAGCACGTAAATGAGCATATATAAAAGTAAGCAATTTGAAGATAAACCATAGAACCTGATCTATGAATAAGTCTAAGAACTTCAAACAAGTCATTATGCGTACACTCAAGTGTACTTGTGTAATGCCACGAGGAAGAGATAAACTTTCAATTTATAAATGGAATTTACTAGTGATATCTTTTAGGTTTACAATACTCTGAAATATCAAGCATTAACACTTTTGCCAGGCACCCATTCATTTGCCTGTTTATTTTCAAAACGAATGAACAGTGATCAGCCTTTCCGCCCCGATACTTTTCGCTCCATAAGGAGTCAACGCGCCATTTATCTAAGTATATCCGAGTGCATGGCTACTTGATAAATGAACGTAATAATCAGATAGCCCATAACTTGACAATATTATTTGCACGCAGCGTGTGTGGATATGATCGGGAACGTTGTGAAACGTAAGGCCGAGAAGTAGCGTGAAAGAAAATGCTGGAAATTTCAATCAGTACATATTGACATTGTTGCCGTACAATACATACCCAGATATACGTCTATTGGCTTGGCTGTTATGTTAATAGATTTCATACTTATTGCTTAAATTAAGATGACATGTTTTCATTGACTAAAGAAGTAAATTTTGGAAATACAGTTATGTCTACATAAGCTACGAACATATAACAACCATAACAAGACTGTTTTATCTCAAATCAATCGCGAAAACGTCGTATTTTGTAGTGGAGACACTTTTTTGGAAACAAAATGCACTTCATTAGCTCTAGAATTCTACACATATTCTCAAGGGGTGCCGAGCGATGTGTGCACAAAAAAAATCTTCTGTCCTGTTACTTCTCTCCTATTGCTACCTTAAATACTAAAAAGATTCATATTTTTATATTGCTTATAATTTTTTATAGCTATTTAAACTATTTGCAATTTTTGCGCTCAAAGTTTCCAAACAGATGTCAAAAAAGAGCAAATTATTTCCCCATTTTTTGTATATCCCCCATTTGCTAAAGTGGAGCGAGCCAAAGTCACGTGCACTTCTTCGGCACAACATTTCGAACAGGGTACCCAGTACAGGCAGCGAACGAACGTTCGTATGTGATAACGACATGCACATTGTCTGCCGTATTGTACCGTACATAGTTACCGGTATCGTGCGGTTGAAATCCCTGCCCAGGAGATGCATCAGAAACTTAAGATTTTTACTGTCATTAATAACGTAGGAACAGTGTGTACAGTAGGAAATGGATTTTCATAAGAGTAACAAGAAAGCAGTTTACGAGAAATTTGAACACATGGCTGAGGTACTTTTAAACTTACAGCGCAGAAGTGGCTCAGTGACAAACCTGCGTTATTTTTTGTGACGATGCACACGTTATGGTACACTGGGACAAAAAGCCACTGTAGGTAATGATAGAACTTGTTTAAAATGTGTCTGATTGCACATCGCTAAAGAATATGGTCAAATCAGGGGCGTCAATCCGTATTCAAATGTGGGGGGAGGGGGACGGGGGACGGGGGACATACATGACCACAAATCAGTCCCTTTGGTTTTCAAGAGGGGGCGTCTTCCTATAGGCCCTTTCCTCCCCCCCCCCCCCTTATGATGACTGACGTTGTCCTATTCTAATAAGACTTATCATTTCAAAGTTAGCATGACCATCATAGATGATCTGCAGGTGAAATACACGGAGTCCACGGAATTACTTCAAGATGTTTTTTTCATCATGTCACCCCAAAATAGCTGAAACAACGCTTCGCAGCGTGGATCATTGTCGGGGATCATGGACCCGACCAGGCCCGTTGCTAGGGTGATATATTTGGGGGTGTGAAGGTCCCAAATTCCGACCGGCTGGATGTTTTTTTCCAACTGAGTGGAGGCGTTTAAATTGCACTTTGTTATGCACTCTGCGTTTTGTATAAAGCAGTGGGGATCCTTCCTTTGTCACTACATAAATGTGTCGTCCTGGGGGAGGGGTGTAAGGGGAAATTTGAGAAATTTTTGTTAATTTAAGGCTGCTTAGGTGCAAAACGGTGCTATCTTTGGGATATTTTTAGAGCTGATCGTACATGGCTGGAAAATGTCCATAATTTAGTGAATTCTAATTTTTCCTACTGGTTGGATGTTTTTATTAATTGCAGTGACGGCGCGTAAATTGCACCTTTTTTATTCACCCTGCGTTTGTATACGGCAGTGGGGCTCCTTCCTTTGTCACTAGATAAAGGTGTCATCCTGGGGGAGGGGTAAAAGGGGAGGGGCCCCTTTTGTTAATTTAAGGTTGCTTGGATGCAAAATGGTGCTATCTTTTGGGATATTTTTGGAGCTGATCGTAGTATAGCAAAGGTGTGAAAATTAGCAAGGGCGTTTTCAGAATGCTTTGTAGTCGTAAGTGATTTTACAATCACCATCTATACCGATAATGGCTTCGGCGAAGCGCTCGGTAAAAGTTTTTGAAAAGTGTTTAACAGCAACAACGTATTTCACCCCTCCGCATCATGCTACAAATTAAACTGAATGCAGTGGCGTACTCAGGATTTCTCGCAAAGGAGGGGGCATGCAGTATATGTTGTGTGACAGCTGGCCTGGGGGAGGGGTGCCCCCTCCCCTTTGAAAAATTTTGAAAAATTAGGTGTCCTTACATGCAATCTGGTGCCACATATGTTACCTTTTGAAGTAAAATTTGTGTTAAAAAATTTACGTATTTTTAGGAACTAAAAAATATAAGCATCAGTGAGGGGGGAGCATAGCCCAATGAGGTGTCCCCCTCCCCTTTGAAAAATTTTGAAAAATTCGGTGCCCTTACATGCATCCTGGTGCCAAATATGCTGCCTTTTGAAGTAAATTTGTGTTAAAAAATTTACGTATTTTTAGAAACTTAAAAAAATTCGGAATCAGTGAGGGGGGCATGGCCCAATGGGGTGTCGCCCTCCCCTTTGAAAAAAATTTTGAAAAATTCGTTGTCCCTACATGCAATCCGCTGCCAAATATGTTACCTTCTGGAGTAAATTTGTGTTTAAAAACTTACGTATTTTTAGGAACTTAAAAAATCGGAATCAGTGAGGCTGGGCATGGCCGAATGGCCCTCCCCTCTGCGTACGCCACTGATTGAATGATCCCATGTTGATGTGAGGCCCCCACAGATATTTGGAGATGTATGTCTGTTTTCGGAAAGTGTTGTGATAAGAATAGTTCCATGTATAAATACCTTTTTAATGGTCATTAGAAGGAGTGCAAACCGTGACGCATGCGCGCGAAGCGCGCGGAAATTTTGTCGTTAAATAAGATTTCCCTGACGAATTCTACATTCAGAATCTGCATCGAGACACTTAACAATTGCCCAACAAACCTACATGCCACTCAAAAAGCCAGTCAAATAGAGCCACGACACTATTCTTTTACGCAAATATTTGTAGGGGGGGCATTTGATGTTGTGTCCCCCACCCATCGAACCCACCCATCGAAACGTGGGGGGACTTGTCCCCCCGTTCCCCCCCCCCCCCCCGGATTGACGCCCATGGGTCAAATTAAACATTTTCATCTGAATTTCAAACTCACGATATTAAGAACCAATTGCACAAATGAAGTAAAGTTAGTAAAGCGTTGTGATGTATAGTTTTTATCACATCGATCTGATCAGAGAAGAGAAGAGGGGCTGATTGGTGGAGTCACGAATCGTACGTGTATACAAGAAGGCAGTCACCACAAGTTTATTTTTCAGTCTTACAGATCTCCTCTTATTTCTCTCACAAGTAAATTTTACAATATTCCTGTAAAAAATCATTGACTACTGAAGGGAAACCAAGGAGTTATTTTGCATAAAATTAAGAAATAAGTAACAAAAATGTTGTTACATGATTGATAGAAGCCATTCCTGGACAAGTGTGAAGGAAAATTTACCTCATATGCCGATACTACCTTACCGATATTTCTCATCTTATACTTCATAATAAATGTTACATTATTTAAGTAAGTTTGACTGTAACTTTTTTATCTTTTGACCAATGGGAAAAGATGTTTGCACGGGGATAAAAGCAGTAACCTGTATGCTGCATGTTGGACATCTTTCCTTGAAAAGCTGTACTGCATGAAGAGCCAGGAATATACGGCTCTGCACTTTTGCCTGTATGTAGCATACACACTAAACCTCTTCTCCATCCATTCATACTGCCGGCGCGTATTACTGCCTTTTGCGGACTCGAAGTCTCTATTTGTTCCGCATGCAGCAGGCCCACCGATCTCCGTAAGCTCGGTCTATAATTTTTGTTGAAATTCAGGCACCCATCACTCTATCAAGAACTTCACACGAAGGCCATCTTTGGGTTCACTAGTCATGATGGCTTGATGGTAGGCTAAATCTGGAACGGGGTAACAGAACACCGTAACCAGACAAGGTACTGAAAGGGGGCGAACTTACTTCCAGAAGGCGCGAAAAAAGGTTTCGGGGGGGGGGGGGACAATGTGTAAACATGTATTAAATCAATGGCGGCTAGAAACTTTCTATGGGGCGAAAAATATTTCAGGGCTTCGCCCCCCCCCCCCGCACTACCTTGGCTACGGGCCACCTTGGCCACTTTTCCTCAGCATCACATTGTTTATCATTATTAAGACAGTTTTTCGTATTGAACAAGCACCTGCAGCTATGAATTGAGCAAGAGTTTTTTTTTTATTATTTTTTCACATTTACTTCTGCATAGTCTTTTGCTGTCTCTGTTAAATCATAGTAAACATGCGGATAGTTAATGACGACATGGACACAGTTTTAATTTCTCATTTCCTCATTAGAGTTTTTATCTTAGGCTATGTCGATTATCTTCAACCATTAGGCTACAATAAAATGACAGAGTGCTACAATAGAAGAAGCGAAAGGATGTAGTGGGATGAGATCAGCAACTGTTTGATTGCCCTCTTGTTGGTTTTTGTGTTTATCACATTAAAAAGCCAGTGAACTACGGTCTTGTACATAGGCAAAAGATTTTTACAGTTCCCGTCTCTGGACGGAGTAAGAAAATAGCATGGAATATCATATTTATGACCTCTGTAGGTGTACATCGCTCAAAGCCCATTTCAGTGTGTTTAATTGAGTTTTCAGAATGAACATAGGGTTAAATAGTAGACATGAGATATGTACGCGTACTTTGCTAATAGCTTCTTTCAGTCACAGCCCTAGTGTCATATAGTACAGTAACAGCTCAGATAGAATTTGTGAACTATGTATGGTGTATGGGTATATCGCTCAAAGCTTGGAGCAGTGTCACCTTTTAGTGTTGGCGGTAAGGAAAGATGAGTTTGAACAGCTACTGTATGAGCTACGTACATGTAGGTATCTCAAGGCTGCTATCAGTGTTTGCGTATCGTGTTTTCATAGCAAAAATGGGAATTTGAATAACGACGACCTACGTACATGTACAGCTGTCAAAGCTAGTTTATTGATTTTCATGTTTATAGCTCAGTAGTTACCAGGTTACATAGCCATGAGCTATGTTCTTGTAGATAGGCCAAATATTTATATTTTCCCGTCTCTGGACGCAGTATGAAAATAGTATGGAATATCATTTTTTTTACCTCTGTAGGCGTACATCGCTCTAAGCCCATTTCATTGTGCCTTTATGGAGTTCAGCAGTGCGAAAATATGGGGCTTAGTGGGCAAGAGCTACGTACACATACTTCTCTAATAGCTTCCAGAGGCAGCCCTAGTGTCATAGTACAGAAACGGCTCAGATATAATTTCTGAGCTATGTATGGGTACATCGCTCAAAGCTTGGTGCAGTTTCCCCTTTTAGTGTTTGCGGACTAAGGAAAGACGAGTTTGAACAGCTATGAGCTATGTACACGTACATAGCTCAGGGCTGCTAGCAGTGTTTTGCATATCGTGTTTTCCTTAGGAATTTGAATAACAACGACCTACGTACATGTGCAGAGGTCAAAGCTAGTCTGTTGGTTTTTGTGTGTATAGCTGAACAGTTACTGTATCAGGCTGAAAATAGCTGTGAGCTATGTTCTTGTACATAGGCCAAAGATTTTTACAGTTTTCCATCTCTGTGGACGTGGTAAGAAAATAGTATGGAATATCATATTTTTTAGCGCTGTAGGCGTATATCGCTCAGGCCCATTTCATTGTGCCTTTATGGAGTTTTCAGAGCGAAAATATGGGGTTTCGTAGGCATGAGCTACGTACACATACTTGGCTAAAAGCTTTCAGCAGCAGCCCTAGTGTCATAGTACAGAAACGGCTCAGATATAATTTATGAGCTATGTACGGGTACATCGCCCAAAGCTTGGTGCAGTTTCCCCTTTTGGTGTTTGCGGACTAAGGAAAGATGAGTTTGAACAGCTATGAGCTATGTACACCTACATAGCTCAGGGCAGCTACAGTATCAGTGTTTTGCATAAAGTCATTCTCTCTGCGCAACTTTGGGAGGGGGAGTGGGGGTTTCATGAAAACCTGGGAACGGAGATTCAAGAATATTATGACAAAGCGTCCCAACAGTTTTGTCCAAGATTGTCTGAGAAATTCGAGAAGTTAGAACTGCTCGCGGCCCACGGTAGAAAGTGTTTCTTTGCGCTGCGTTGATTCGCAAAAGGGTAGGTGTCTTTTCTTTAGGTATAAGAGAACAGTAACAGAGAATAATCAGCATATTCTGAGTCCATATTGAAGTTCTTGTTAATATAATATTATTGAAGCTAAAAGCATTGGGAAGGTAGCTAAATAAGTTCAAAGCGTCCTCTCGTTCGGGAAGACATTTTCAATAGTGACGTATTTTGGGCTCACACTGTCTGAACAGGTACCAAATAAAAAGAACATTCAGCAGAAATACGTGTTGTATCCTGCCTATTACTTTATATTAAAGTAATTTACCAGAAATAAGTTAAAAAGTACTTGAAGGTATATTCATTTCACCTTTATAACGCAATAACTTTCATTTGAGTAGCTGAAATTAAACAGAAAATGTGCCATACATGCTAATTTGACGAGACCGGGGTGAAGGCTAAGTTAACCAAACGGTCTACCATTTGTTTTGAGAGCAAATTTGAAAGCAAAACGTAAAGAAATTGAGTGGGCTAAAAGAAGGCATAATAGATACGTCATCAGCTTCATGTAACATGAAAAATGTTGTCACAGGCATCAAATTCGCTTCAAAATATGTCTAAAAGCAGCCCTAATTAACGATCTACCATCGTTGTAATAAAAAGCTTGGCTTGCAGTTCTGCTTTTAACATTTCATGGTAGATCGTGGCGCTCTTTCAGTTAAAATCTTGCCTTCTTACCACAAGTTTGCAATAGCAGTGAGACTCTTAGATCTATCCATAAAAGAAATTGTTTTGTTTTCCGTCTTACAACTTAAGAAGAGTTGTCATCCTCCTTTTAATTTGCTAAAAAATGCAACGCATATGGCTGCCATAGACGTTGTAACGGAACGTAAACATTTCTGCCTGGCATTCCCTGCGAATACCTGAAAGAGTCTATCCATTATGATCTCGCCAATTAACAATAAATCAGTATAAACAAATAAACAAAACAACACATTCAAACAATTTTAAATTATACTTTCATTTGGCTAAAATCCTCAGGCCTATAAGCCTCCGAAAAAGTACTGAGTACAGCTGCTCGAAAAATTAACCATTTTTCTATTGAATTTGTTCTCGTAAATCGCTCACTTAAAACTCAGACTGTCTGAGAAATTCGAGAAGTTAGAACTGCTCGCGGTCCACGGTAGAAAGTGTTTCTTTGCCCTGCGTTGATTCGCAAAAGGGTAGGTGTCTTTTCTTTAGGTATAAGAGAACAGTAACAGAGAATAATCAGCATATTCTGAGTCCATATTGATGTTCTTGTTAATATAATACTATTGAAGCTAAAAGCATTGTGAAGGTGGCTAAATAAGTTCAAAGCGTCCTCTCGTTCAGGAAGACATTTTCAATAGTGACGTATTTTGTGCTCACACTGTCTGAACAGGTACCAAATAAAAAGAACATTCAGCAGAAATACGTGTTGTATCCTGCCTATTATTAAAGTAATTTACCAGAAATAAGTTAAAAAGTACTTGAATGTATATTCATTTCACCTTTATAACGCAATAACTTTCATTTGAGTAGCTGAAACTAAACAGAAAATGTGCCATACATGCTTATTTGACGAGACCGGGGGTGAAGGCTAAGTTAACCAAACGGTCTACCATTTGTTTTGAGAGCAAATTTGAAAGCAAAACGTAAAGACATTGAGTGGGCTAAAAGAAGGCATAATAGATACGTCATCAGCTTCATGTAACATGAAAAATGTTGTCACAGGCATCAAATTCGCTTCAAAATATGTCTAAAAGCAGCCCTAATTTACGATCTACCATCGTTGTAATAAAAAGCTTGGCTTGCAGTTCTGCTTTTAACATTTCATGGTAGATCGTGGCGCTCTTTCAGTTAAAATCTTGCCTTCTTACCACAAGTTTGCAATAGCAGTGAGACTCTTCGATCTATCTACATAAAAGAAATTGTTTTGTTTTCCGTCTTACAACTTAAGAAGAGTTGTCATCCTCCTTTTAATTTGCTAAAAAATGCAACGCATATGGCTGCCATAGACGTTGTTACGGAACGTAAACATTTCTGCCTGGCATTCCCTGCGAATACCTAAAAGAGTCTATCCATTATGATCTCACCAACCAACAATAAATCAGTATAAAAAATAAACAAAACAACACATTAAAACAATTTTAAATTATACTTTCATTTGGCTAAAATCCTCAGGCCTATAAGCCTCCGAAAAAGTACTGAGTACAGCTGCTCGAAAAATTAACCATTTTTCTATTGAATTTGTTCTCGTAAATCGCTCACTTAAAACTCAGACTGTCTGAGGAATTCGAGAAGTTAGAACTGCTCGCGGTCCACGGTAGAAAGTGTTTCTTTGCGCTGCATTGATTCGCAAAAGGGTAGGTGTCTTTTCTTTAGGTATAAGAGAACATTAACAGAGAATAATCAGCATATTCTGAGTCCATATTGAAGTTCTTGTTAATATAATACTATTGAAGCTAAAAGCATTGGGAAGTTAGCTAAATAAGTTCAAAGCGTCCTCTCGTTCAGGAAGACATTTTCAATAGTGACGTATTTTGTGCTCACACTGTCTGAACAGGCACCAAATAAAAAGAACATTCAGCAGAAATACGTGTTGTATCCTGCCTATTACTTTATATTAAAGTAATTTACCAGAAATAAGTTAAAAAGTACTTGAAGATATATTCATTTCACCTTTATAACGCAATAACTTTCATATGAGTAGCTGAAACTAAACAGAAAATGTGCCATACATGCTAATTTGACGAGACCTGGGGTGAAGGCTAAGTTAACCAAACGGTCTACCATTTGTTTCGAGAGCAAATTTGAAAGCAAAACGTAAAGAAATTGAGTGGGCTAAAAGAAGGCATAATAGATACGTCATCAGCTTCATGTAACATGAAAAATGTTGTCACAGGCATCAAATTCGCTTCAAAATATGTCTAAAAGCAGCCCTAATTAACAATCTACCATCGTTGTAATAAAAGCTTGGCTTGCAGTTCTGCTTTTAACATTTCATGGTAGATCGTGGCGCTCTTTCAATTAAAATCTTGCCTTCTTACCACAAGTTTGCAATAGCAGTAAGACTCTTCGATCTATCCATAAAGGAAATTGTTTTGTTTTCCGCCTTACAACTTAAGAAGAGTTGTCATCCTCCTTTTAATTTGCTAAAAAATGCAACGCATATGGCTGCCATAGACGTTGTTACGGAACGTAAACATTTCTGCCTGGTATTCCCTGCGAATACCTGAAAGAGTCTATCCATTATGATCTCGCCAACCAACAATAAATCAGTATAAACAAAACAACACATTAAAACAATTTTAAATTATACTTTCATTTGGCTAAAATCCTCAGGCCTATAAGCCTCCGAAAAAGTACTGAGTACAGCTGCTCGAAAAATTAACCATTTTTCTATTGAATTTGTTCTCGTAAATCGCTCACTTAAAACTCAGACTGTCTGAGAAATTCGAGAAGTTAGAACTGCTCGCGGTCCACGGTAGAAAGTGTTTCTTTGCGCTGCATTGATTCGCAAAAGGGTAGGTGTCTTTTCTTTAGGTATAAGATAACAGTAACAGAGAATAATCACCATATTCTGAGTCCATATTGAAGTTCTTGTTAATATAATACTATTGAAGCTAAAAGCATTGGGAAGGTAGCTAAATAAGTTCAAAGCGTCCTCTCGTTCAGGAAGACATTTTCAATAGTGACGTATTTTGTGCTCACACTGTCTGAACAGGTACCAAATAAAAAGAACATTCAGCAGAAATACGTGTTGTATCCTGCCTATTACTTTATATTAAAGTAATTTACCAGAAATAAGTTAAAAAGTACTTGAAGATATATTCATTTCACCTTTATAACGCAATAACTTTCATTTGAGTAGCTGAAACTAAACAGAAAATGTGCCATACATGCTAATTTGACGAGACCGGGGTGAAGGCTAAGTTAACCAAACGGTCTACCATTTGTTTCGAGAGCAAATTTGAAAGCAAAACGTAAAGAAATTGAGTGGGCTAAAAGAAGGCATAATAGATACGTCATCAGCTTCATGTAACATGAAAAATGTTGTCACAGGCATCAAATTCGCTTCAAAATATGTCTAAAAGCAGCCCTAATTAACAATCTACCATCGTTGTAATAAAAGCTTGGCTTGCAGTTCTGCTTTTAACATTTCATGGTAGATCGTGGCGCTCTTTCAGTTAAAATCTTGCCTTCTTACCACAAGTTTGCAATAGCAGTAAGACTCTTCGATCTATCCATAAAGGAAATTGTTTTGTTTTCCGTCTTACAACTTAAGAAGAGTTGTCATCCTCCTTTTAATTTGCTAAAAAATGCAACGCATATGGCTGCCATAGACGTTGTTACGGAACGTAAACATTTCTGCCTGGTATTCCCTGCGAATACCTGAAAGAGTCTATCCATTATGATCTCGCCAACCAACAATAAATCAGTATAAAAAAATAAACAAAACAACACATTTAAACAATTTTAAATTATACTTTCATTTGGCTAAAATCCTCAGGCCTATAAGCCTCCGAAAAAGTACTGAGTACAGCTGCTCGAAAAATTAACCATTTTTCTATTGAATTTGTTCTCGTAAATCGCTCACTTAAAACTCAGACTGTCTGAGAAATTCGAGAAGTTAGAACTGCTCGCGGTCCACGGTAGAAAGTGTTTCTTTGCGCTGCATTGATTCGCAAAAGGGTAGGTGTCTTTTCTTTAGGTATAAGAGAACAGTAACAGAGAATAATCAGCATATTCTGAGTCCATATTGAAGTTCTTGTTAATATAATACTATTGAAGCTAAAAGCATGGGGAAGTTAGCTAAATAAGTTCAAAGCGTCCTCTCGTTCAGGAAGACATTTTCAATCGTGACGTATTTTGTGCTCACACTGTCTGAACAGGCACCAAATAAAAAGAACATTCAGCAGAAATACGTGTTGTATCCTGCCTATTACTTTATATTAAAGTAATTTACCAGAAATAAGTTAAAAAGTACTTGAAGATATATTCATTTCACCTTTATAACGCAATAACTTTCATATGAGTAGCTGAAACTAAACAGAAAATGTGCCATACATGCTAATTTGACGAGACCTGGGGTGAAGGCTAAGTTAACCAAACGGTCTACCATTTGTTTCGAGAGCAAATTTGAAAGCAAAACGTAAAGAAATTGAGTGGGCTAAAAGAAGGCATAATAGATACGTCATCAGCTTCATGTAACATGAAAAATGTTGTCACAGGCATCAAATTCGCTTCAAAATATGTCTAAACGCCGCCCTAGTTAACAATCTACCATCGTTGTAATAAAAGCTTGGCTTGCAGTTCTGCTTTTAACATTTCATGGTAGATCGTGGCGCTCTTTCAGTTAAAATCTTGCCTTCTTACCACAAGTTTGCAATAGCAGTAAGACTCTTCGATCTATCCATAAAGGAAATTGTTTTGTTTTCCGTCTTACAACTTAAGAAGAGTTGTCATCCTCCTTTTAATTTGCTAAAAAATGCAACGCATATGGCTGCCATAGACGTTGTTACGGAACGTAAACATTTCTGCCTGGTATTCCCTGCGAATACCTGAAAGAGTCTATCCATTATGATCTCGCCAACCAACAATAAATCAGTATAAAAAATAAACAAAACAACACATTAAAACAATTTTAAATTATACTTTCATTTGGCTAAAATCCTCAGGCCTATAAGCCTCCGAAAAAGTACTGAGTACAGCTGCTCGAAAAATTAACCATTTTTCTATTGAATTTGTTCTCGTAAATCGCTCACTTAAAACTCAGACTGTCTGAGAAATTCGAGAAGTTAGAACTGCTCGCGGTCCACGGTAGAAAGTGTTTCTTTGCGCTGCATTGATTCGCAAAAGGGTAGGTGTCTTTTCTTTAGGTATAAGATAACAGTAACAGAGAATAATCACCATATTCTGAGTCCATATTGAAGTTCTTGTTAATATAATACTATTGAAGCTAAAAGCATTGGGAAGGTAGCTAAATAAGTTCAAAGCGTCCTCTCGTTTCAGGAAGACATTTTCAATAGTGACGTATTTTGTGCTCACACTGTCTGAACAGGTACCAAATAAAAAGAACATTCAGCAGAAATACGTGTTGTATCCTGCCTATTACTTTATATTAAAGTAATTTACCAGAAATAAGTTAAAAAGTACTTGAAGATATATTCATTTCACCTTTATAACGCAATAACTTTCATTTGAGTAGCTGAAACTAAACAGAAAATGTGCCATACATGCTAATTTGACGAGACCGGGGTGAAGGCTAAGTTAACCAAACGGTCTACCATTTGTTTCGAGAGCAAATTTGAAAGCAAAACGTAAAGAAATTGAGTGGGCTAAAAGAAGGCATAATAGATACGTCATCAGCTTCATGTAACATGAAAAATGTTGTCACAGGCATCAAATTCGCTTCAAAATATGTCTAAAAGCAGCCCTAATTAACAATCTACCATCGTTGTAATAAAAGCTTGGCTTGCAGTTCTGCTTTTAACATTTCATGGTAGATCGTGGCGCTCTTTCAGTTAAAATCTTGCCTTCTTACCACAAGTTTGCAATAGCAGTAAGACTCTTCGATCTATCCATAAAGGAAATTGTTTTGTTTTCCGTCTTACAACTTAAGAAGAGTTGTCATCCTCCTTTTAATTTGCTAAAAAATGCAACGCATATGGCTGCCATAGACGTTGTTACGGAACGTAAACATTTCTGCCTGGTATTCCCTGCGAATACCTGAAAGAGTCTATCCATTATGATCTCGCCAGCCAACAATAAATCAGTATAAAAAATAAACAAAACAACACATTAAAACAATTTTAAATTATACTTTCATTTGGCTAAAATCCTCAGGCCTATAAGCCTCCGAAAAAGTACTGAGTACAGCTGCTCGAAAAATTAACCATTTTTCTATTGAATTTGTTCTCGTAAATCGCTCACTTAAAACTCAGACTGTCTGAGAAATTCGAGAAGTTAGAACTGCTCGCGGTCCACGGTAGAAAGTGTTTCTTTGCGCTGCATTGATTCGCAAAAGGGTAGGTGTCTTTTCTTTAGGTATAAGATAACAGTAACAGAGAATAATCACCATATTCTGAGTCCATATTGAAGTTCTTGTTAATATAATACTATTGAAGCTAAAAGCATTGGGAAGGTAGCTAAATAAGTTCAAAGCGTCCTCTCGTTCAGGAAGACATTTTCAATAGTGACGTATTTTGTGCTCACACTGTCTGAACAGGTACCAAATAAAAAGAACATTCAGCAGAAATACGTGTTGTATCCTGCCTATTACTTTATATTAAAGTAATTTACCAGAAATAAGTTAAAAAGTACTTGAAGATATATTCATTTCACCTTTATAACGCAATAACTTTCATATGAGTAGCTGAAACTAAACAGAAAATGTGCCATACATGCTAATTTGACGAGACCTGGGGTGAAGGCTAAGTTAACCAAACGGTCTACCATTTGTTTCGAGAGCAAATTTGAAAGCAAAACGTAAAGAAATTGAGTGGGCTAAAAGAAGGCATAATAGATACGTCATCAGCTTCATGTAACATGAAAAATGTTGTCACAGGCATCAAATTTGCTTCAAAATATGTCTAAAAGCAGCCCTAATTAACGATCTACCATCGTTGTAATAAAAGCTTGACTTGCAGTTCTGCTTTTAACATTTCATGGTAGATCGTGGCGCTCTTTCAGTTAAAATCTTGCCTTCTTACCACAAGTTTGCAATAGCAGTGAGACTCTTCGATCTATCCACATAAAAGAAATTGTTTTGTTTTCCGTCTTACAACTTAAGAAGAGTTGTCATCCTCCTTTTAATTTGCTAAAAAATGCAACGCATATGGCTGCCATAGACGTTTGACGGAACGTAAACATTTCTGCCTGGCATTCCCTGCGAATACCTGAAACAGTCTATCCATTATGATCTCACCAACCAACAATAAATCAGTATAAACAAATAAGCAAAACAACACATTAAAACAATTTTAAATTATACTTTCATTTGGCTAAAATCCTCAGGCCTATAAGCCTCCGAAAAAGTGTACTGAGTACAGCTGCTCGAAAAATTAACCATTTTTCTATTGAATTTTTTCTCGTAAATCGCTCACTTAAAACTCAGACAATCTTGGACAAAACTCGTTGGGACACCCCCGCTCCCCCTTCACAAAGCTGACCATAGTTATCCTGTTCACGGCATACAGTCATTCTCTCTGCGCAACTTTGGAAGGGGGAGCGGGGGTTTCATGTAAACCTGGGAACGGAGATTCAAGAATATTATCACAAAGCGTCCCAACAGTTTTGTCCAAGATTGTAGTCTGTTGGTTTTTGTATGTATAGCTGCCCAGTTACTGTATCAGGCTGAAAATAGCTGTGAGCTATGTTCTTGTACACAGGCCAAGGATTTTTAGAGTTTTCCATCTCTGTGGACGTGGTAAGAAAATAGTATGGAATATCATATTTTTGGGCGCTGTAGGCGTGCATCGCTCAAAGCCCATTTCAGTGTATTTTTATGGAGTTTTCAGAGCGAAAATATGGGTTTAGTAGGCATGAGCTATGTACACGTACTTAGCTAAAAACTTTCAGCGGCAGCCCTTGTGTCATAGAAGAGAAACGGCTCAGATATAATTTATGAGCTATGTATGGGTACATCGCTCAAAGCTTTGTGCAGTTTCCCCTTTTGGTGTTTGCGGTAAGGAAAGATGAGTTTGAACAGCTATGAGCTATGTACACGTACATCGCTCAAGGCTGCTATCAGTGTTTGCATAGCGTGTTTTCATTAGGACTTTGAATAACAACGACCTACGTACTTGTACAGCGGTTAAAGCTAGTTTGTTGGCTTTTGTGTTTCTGAATATTTATCAGGTTGAATAGCCATGATCTTCGTTTTTGTACCTAGGCCAAAATATTTTTACGGTTTTCCGTCTCTGTGGACGTAGTAAGAAAATAGTATGGAATATCATATTTTTGAGCGCTGTAGGCGTGCATCGCTCAAAGCCCAATTCAGTGTATTTTTGTGGAGTTTTCAGAGCGAAAGTGCGGGGCTAAGTAGAAATGAACTATGTATACGTACTTCGCTAAAAGCGTTCAGCGGCAGCCCGTGTCATAGTACAGAAATGGCCCAGATATAATTTATGAGCTATCTACGGGTACATTGCTCAAAGCTTGGTGCAGTTTCCCCTTTTGGTGTTTGCGGTAAGGGAAGATGAGTTTGAACAGCTATGAGCTATGTACACGTACGTAGCTCAGGGCTGCTATCAGTGTTTTGCATATTGTGTTTTTATTAGGACTTTGAATAACAACGACCTACGCACATGTACAGCGGTCAAAGCTAATTTGTTGGTTCTTGTGTTTATAGCTGAATAGTTCAGGTTGAATAGCCATGAGCTACGTTCTTGTACATAGGCCAAATATTTTTAGTTTCCCGTCTCTGTGGACGCAGTGAGAAAGTAGTATGGAATATTATATTTTGACATCTGCAGTCGTGCATTGCTTAAAGCTCATTTCAGTGATTTTTATTGCGTTTTCAGAATGAAAATGCAGGGTTTAGTGTACATGAGCTACGTTCACGTACCTCGCTAATAGCTTCGTTCAGCGGCAGCCCTAGTGTCATAGTACAGAAACGGCTCAGATATAAGTTATGAGCTATGTGCGGGTACATCACTCAAAGCTTGGAGCAGTGACCCCTTATGGGCCAAAGTGAATTTCACTGTCTGGTCAATGTGTACGTACAGGTAGCAAAAAGCGTACATCGCTCAAAGCTTAATCCAGTATTTCCAGTATATGCTTATTGAGCTTACAGAACGAAAATATAGGGCTCTAAATTTCATATGTATGGCCTCTGTAATTGGACATCGCTCAAACCTTTTGTCCGTGTTTGCCTTTTCAAAGCTTGAAGTTTGTTTTAAGCCCAAAAGATGAATTGTACAAGTTGAAAGAAAAATACATGTAAGAAATCAACTTTTGTCTCTGTTTTTATCCTTTCTTGTGTTTAACACTCCAAAAGTGAGATTTTGTGCCAAGTACAAGAGCAAGTAGGATTTCCAACTGGAAATATTCAATGTGGCAACGTTTTTACAAATTTGGGATGCTTTCCTATTCTGTACAAGGAAAAACTGAGACGGCGAAGTCTGGGGTCGAATTTTTTAATGTATTTTTTGACGTTGTCTATTTCCTATAATTTGGAAGTATTTCCCAGGGCTTTAAGTTTTTTGGGCCACTTATTGGTAACTACGTAGTTAACTCTCTAAACCATGCTTTCAACCAACATCGATTGTCTGCTGAACAAAGCCGTAGTATTATCACTCTAATTCTGAAACCGGACAAAAATCCTTGTAATATTTCAAACTATCGCCCCATAGCCCTGCTTAATGTTGATTACAAAATTGCTGCAAAAGCAATCGCATCAAGACTCAAAAAGGTTCTACACCTCCATATAGGAGATACCCAGTCCGGTTTTCTACGTAATCGTTTCATAGGGGAGAATATACGTTTTGTACTCGACCTTATCGAGTATACTAGTACTCATAATATTCCAGGTTTCTTATTTTTTATAGACTTCGAAAAAGCATTCGACACTCTTGACTGGATTTTCATTCATCGTACTCTTCATTACTTTCAATTTGGCATTCAGTTTAAGACCTGGGTACAAAGCTTTTATAATGGTTTATCGTCGTGTGTTTTTAACAATGGGCATTCAACAGGCTATTTTGACGTCAAAAGAGGACTCCGACAGGGCTGCCCTCTGAGCCCCTATCTATTTATACTTTGTACAGAACTGTTGGCTAGAACAATATCAGGAAACGTAACGTTTAAAGGTTTGAATATTCTGAATACAGAGATAAAGTTGCTGCAATACGCGGACGATACAGTTCTCTATTCACTGGCGGCAGCCGTGATTCACTCATAGAAATGCTTGCCATACTAAGGAAGTTTCAGGCAGCCTCTGGTTTGAAATTAAATATTAATGAGTCAAATCTATTTCCGTTAGGCTCTTTTGTTTCTACCCTACCTGGTTATATCTTAAATCTCAATTTGCATGTAAACCGTGGACCTATACGATTCTTAGGAATTAATTTTACCCACTGTGGTAACGATCTGTATCGTCTTAATAACTTGCAAAAACTTTCTTTTCGTCTAAAACGTATATTACATCTGTGGTCAACTAGAGATCTCTCTCCCATTGGTAAAAATGTTATTGTTAAGTCATTTGCGTTATCGCAACTTGTATTTCTTTTTCAAGTTCTTCCTGACCCTCCCGAGTCATTCATTAATGAAGTACAAAATTGCATTTTTAATTTTATATGGTCCGGTAATCCGGACAGTCAGACGTAAAACAATGTATAACGAGTTCCATCAAGGTGGTTTAAAAGTAACGCATGTCAGAAGTTTCATTCATGCTCTTAAAGTTACTTGGGTTTAAAGGTATTTGAATAACAACTCTGCATTGTGGAAATTATTTTTTGATTACTATCTCTCTCCCTTTGGTAAGACCTTTTTGTACGAGTGTAACTTTAGACAAAGTGATATCACTGATGTAAGTAATACATTTATTAGACAAACTTGTAATACTTGGGACATGTTACAATTCAGTAACCCTGCTGAAACATGTGGGGATCAGATTCTCTGGAACAATAATTTTATTAAAACTGATGGTTGTATCACTTATGATAAAAAACTTCACACGGCAGCTTGTTTTTCTTTTTCAAGTTTTGCCTGATCCACCAGATTATTTTATCAGCGAAGTTCAAACTTGTATTTTTGACTTTATTTGTTCCGGGAAACCGGATAAAATAAAAAGAAACACTATGTATAATTTTATGGAAAACGGAGGTTTGAAAGTTACTCATGTTAAAAGTTTTATATCTGCTTTGAAAATTACTTGGGTGAACAGGTATAGAGATGAAGGCAATGGAATTTGGAAAATCTTTTTTGATTATTATTTGGATGAGTTTGGGGGACAATTTTTATTTGATTGCAATTTCAGAAGTACTGACATGGATTATATTGGTAATACTTTTATTAGAAACATTTGTCAAGCCTGGGGTACTATGAACTTTTATACTCCTGAGGATCATTTTGATATTCAAATTCTTTGAAATAATGGTATTATAAAAGTAAATAATAGAACCGTGTTTTACGAAAAGCTATTTAAGGCAGGAGTTATCCACGTTAAGGACATTTTCTCTGGCAATAATAAGCCTTTGACTTTTAAGTTGTTTTGTGAAAAATACAGTATTACAAGGTTTCCTTTTACTCTTTACTTTGGTTTAATCTCAGCAATACCTATCGAATGGAAGACCAATTTATTTTCTGAGGCTAGAAAAGATACTGATGCTGTTTCTCAAAGACCTATCACCTCTCAATTAGCTTATTCAAAACTTATTTCTGATATTGTTTTACCTCCAACATCATTGGGGAAATGGAATACTCAGTTTAATTTATCCAATGAAGACTGGAAGGTGATTTTTAAAATTCCTTCATTAACACTTTCTGAAACAAAAATAATTTATTTTCAGTTTCGTTTCCTTCACAGAATTTTAAGCACAAATAAGCTTCTGTGCTCAATGAACGAGCTTGATAACCCTTTTTGTAGCTTTTGCAATACCGAAGAGGAAACTTTGGAACATTTGTTTTGGAATTGTCCTTTTACTTCTTCGTTTCTCCTAGATATTGAGCAATATCTTTTTGGGAGACAATTTATTCTTTCTAAGAGGGATGTCTTTTTCGGGTATAATTTGTTAAGTGATCATCCCATGAATTTTTTTATCCTTCATTGTAAATATTATATCTTTAGTTGCCGATTGCAAAAATGTAAACCGAATCTCTTTCAGTTTTACAATAAATTAAAATTTATTTTGAAAGTGGAGGATTACATTTGTTCACAAAAAAGTACATCTCGTAAACGTGTAGATAAGTACCACGCCATTTGTAATTGCTTTTCATATGGTTTTTCTTTAGAACATTAATCTTGTATTTCATCAATTTTCATATCTGAAAGAAAATTAAATATGTTAGTGTTATAGCATGGAAAATGCTTTTGAGTTATATTGGAATAAACGATGGAAAAAAAGGTGTTACTTACGTCAGGGATCTTTTTAAGGACAACAACGTGAATCTTTCATTTGCAGAATTATGTAATAATAATGGCATTAAAAATTACCCATTCACAAGGTATTATGGTCTCTTGTCTGCTATTCCACGAGAGTGGAAGTTGAATGTGTTCCCAGAAGGTCCAAATCTACCAAATGATAATAGTCGCTTACATAATATTAATTCTCGTCTAGCTTACAACCACTTCATTGATAAAATAATACTCCCAGCCAGGTCGATTGAAAAATGGAGTGCCTCCTTTAACTTCACCTTAGAGGATTAGCAAAGTATTTTTCGTGTTCCCAAATCTACTCTCTCCGAGACAAAGCTTATTTATTTTCAATTCAAATTTCTCCAATGGATTTTAGCAACGAACAAACTTCGGTATCGTATGGAAAAAATGATAACCCCTCTAGTACTTTTTGTAAAGGTGATGAGGAAACAATTGATCATTTATTCTGGAGCTGTCCTATTACGTCCAACTTTCTACTTGATATTGAACTTCTTTTCTTTGGAAGACAATTCATCTTCTCAAAATCTGATTTCTTCTTTGGTTATAAGCTGTTGCTGCATCACCCATATAATTTTATTTCCCTCCATTGTAAACAGTATCTGTACAATTGTAAATTGAATGCTTTACTACCAGATCCTGTAAAATTTTATCATAAACTTGTATTTATAATGAAAGTGGAACGTTACATCTGCTCAAAAAGTACAGTTAATTCAAATCGGAAGAAAATGTATGACGACGTCATTTCGTCACTGTCTTACTGTAATATTGAACGTGATATTCGTCCAATTCATTGCTAATATTGAGTTGCCGTTTAAGTTCCATGTGCATTTTTTTTTCTTTTGGAATGGTTGTACTTGCGTGTCATAGTTTGTAAGGTAGTTGCATATTATGCATTCTTTTCACGTTGTAAATCCTTACTGGTTTATCTCTTTACATTTCCATCTAAAAGTCACAAACACAGGTAGTTGATCGTTTTTGTATGTATACAAGGTCTTTAATTACCCTGTATTAGCAACGTATAGAAAAAAATGTATATACTGTATCATCATATGATTCGTTACGTAAAGGAGTGCAAGGGGTCACTTCTATTCATTTTCAAAACTTGATTACTATTCGTTCAACCAATCTCTGTAAATAGGTTTGTGTCTGATGACGATCCAGAATTCAATAGAAGACGGATTTCAAAAAAAAATAAATAAAAAAAAATATTATTTTTTTTTAATTTATCATCACCATCACCATCACCACCACCACCACCACCACCACCACCACCACCACCATCCTCATGGTGACGGTGACGGTGACGGTGACGGTGACGGTGACGGTGACGGTGACGGTGACGGTGACGACAGTCATGCAAATGAACTTCAGAGACAGAAGTCTATTTTTGTAACAACAATTTGGAAAGTTTCCCGAAGTTTCCTGAAATGAACAGGTGTAGAATCATTAACTTTTTCACATAAACCCTTTTTGTACACTCTCATCCCTGTCACCGAGCATCCAAATTGCAATATTTTTTATGCTCATTTTTTGGTTAAATGATTACTTTTTAAGTTGCCAGCCAATTTTCATAGCATGTACAGTAAATACTGTACATGGTGGAATAACGTTTCCAGTTTTAAACTGTGCCATGTTATAATTTTGTAACACGGGGAACGTTTAAATATCACCAATTTTCCCCTAACCCTAACCCTAACACTAAGAATAACCCTAACCCTCAAAAAAATAAGAGTAAATTCTGTTAAGTCTATAAGAGGAATCGAACCCAGAACCCCGAAAATCATGGTATTATGCCTTCCTTCTTGACCACTGTACCATGCGGAGAACTCGACAGCCGTTCTCCTAAATTAACTACTTATCTGTAAATCACTCAACCGTATCGTACCATTAACAGTTCTCGTAACACGTGTTACAGTTTCTGTAACACAGATCAGTTTAAACTGGACATGCTATGTGTATCGGGTGCAGCTGCCCATAATTAAAAGCCCAAAATAAGACAACATAGCCTTTTCACTGAC
The DNA here is from genome assembly GCA_029531755.1 of Holothuria leucospilota. Lineage (NCBI taxonomy): Eukaryota > Metazoa > Echinodermata > Holothuroidea > Aspidochirotida > Holothuriidae > Holothuria > Holothuria leucospilota. The sequence continues at coordinate 2,288,057 of CM055973.1, forward strand.
ACCTAACATGCTTGAATGAAATGTTTTTATGTCATGGCATGAAGTGAAGATGTTGCATGTATACAAGGTTGTGATTATAATTCATATGGGATGAATACATGTCAGTCATAATAAATATGACATTTGTACAATTGTAATGTTACCAGCGGGCCACCAGGCAATCTGCCCTTTTTCACCGGAAGTATGGATAAACCACGCCTGGGGTTGGAGTCAAACCGACCTACTGGAAACAAAACAATTGTATTATGACATGAAATGAAGGCTACTAATAAGTTTTTTGAATATATATGGAAAACTTGGCTGGTTACTATTGAAGGCTTTTGAAAAGACAAAGTAGATTTTGGGTGTCTATTGGAACAAATCTGAAAATTTTGGATTTTCATCATAGGTTTATATAGGCTAGAAAATTTAAAAGTTTGGGGTATTCATGATACTGTAACAAATTTGAAAAATTTGGGTTGATAATGTGGAAAATTTGAAATTTTTGCATTTTTATTGCATAATTTATCCTAATTTATGGAGCAAAATCAAGTAAATCATCGGGGTGACTGACCGTTTTCTGGGACTAGGCCTAAATTTAATCATACACATTATGTCTCCCTGACTAGGCTAAACCAGAAAACTTCCCCGATGGGGGGGGGGCAGCCTTCCCAGATCGACGGGGGACCATGGCACCTGCATCGTGCTACCCATTTGAAAACATTGGTTTACTCCAACGTCAGGTGCTCTATGCTGGTCTTTAAGCTTTGCCTTATTATTGCATGACTATATACCAGGCCCTGGGTCCATTAACTTAAAATATCCTAACTAGGCTAATTGTTACTGGACTGTGCCCCCGTCCAGTTTAAAAAATATGTAGGCTAGCCTAGGCCTAGGCTAGCCTTAATGTTAATGTTGGGCACTGGCTCAATAACGTAATGTTACATTAGGCCTAGTTCTAAACCTAGGCTATCTCAGATAACTGGCAGACTAACCAATACACACGCATTTCGCGTGTGTCACAATCACATGCATTTCATGCTTCTCACACGCTTGCAAAAACTAAAAAGGCCAAACTCGAGATCTCTGATACAACAATCATCCATCACAGCAAAGAATTTTCACAGCTAAATTTGCAATAAGGTAATACGGGCAAATGACAACACACAATTGCACCGAATGACAGGTGGTTGAAAAATATTGCACCATTTAGTATTTTATTGCATTTACTAGGTAAGGTTAGGCTATCTTAAAAATTTTTCAAACGGAAGGGAGCCTCTCCCCCAGGCCTGCGTTCACACACCTAGGCCTAGGGCCTAGGCTAAAATTTCTCATGTTGGAAAGTCTGAACTGGGGGCCTTACTAGGCCTATGGCCGTAAATTAGCAGGTAATGTAGGCCTAGGCCTGTGTTACTCGTTAGACCTAGCCTAGGTCCAAAGTTAGGAATTCTCAATAGTAATGCATAACGTTAGATAAAGGTGTGTGGTAGCTCAGGCGGCAGAAAGCCAGGCTACTAGCTACAAGCTAAGCTACTAGCTACTAGCTTAGCTACTAGCTTGTAGTATAGCCTAGGCCTATAGCCTAGAGCTCCTATAGCCTAAGTAGTCTGCAGTGGTCAAGTGGTTAGAGCATCCGACTTGCAGCCGGAAGGTCTAGGGTTCAAATCCTGGCCGGGTCATACCAAAGACTTTAAAAATGGAACCTACTGCCTTTGTGCTTGGTGCTCAGCATAAACAATGGAGTAGGGAAAACAAGCCAGTGAGCCACAACTGGAAAAAAGGCCGTGGTCGTCTCGACTTGAACCAATTGGTTGGAAACTGGGACGTTAAACCTCATCTAACCTAACCTAAAGCCTAAGTAAGTAGCCTATACTGCCTAGGCCTAGGCTACCTAGAGCTAGGCCTATACCCAAATGAATGAATTTGTGAATAATTGCTATCGTGACTTTCCTTGACTTTGATAAGTTTGTAGCTTGAAGTCATACCACTGAACAAGTTTTGAAAATCCCTGGTGGTTCTGCAGTTTGATGCGTAGGCCACCTTTTTTTAGTTTTAAGTGTAACGTAACTGTTAGTCAGTAGCTACACACCGAATTACATGATATCATTTCGCACAGGCTACGTACGGTATCACTGGCAAGAGTGTAAGAAAATAAGGACCGAAATTAAGTAATGTAATGGAATATGAAGAGTTACCTTTTCTTGAATACCCTGAAAATTACTTTTAATAAGTTCTTTTTGACGAAGTAACCAGGAATAAAGATAGAAAGGCGTCAGATATTGTCTATAAGAAAAGAGTCTTTTAAGTGAACAGTTATGTAGCCTTATCGCTGTGCGGAAGATCTTTGAGAAATGGGTGTACAATAGAAATATACGAGTTATTGACGTTGTGTAGATTTTTTACCTAAATCGACTAAAAAGTCAGAAAATGATAATGATGGAATAGGTGCTTGAAAGAAATAAAAACCAAATATGGTCCAGCTATACAAAATGTACTGAATTCAATGGATGGTGAGATTTTTTGGTGATTTAGCGTGAAAGTAGACGACCAACGGAGGTTGGGGATTGTTATCGTTAAAACAGACGTTTTTCGCTTTTTGAAAGATAATGAAAACCTGCAGCGGTTCTGGATAGTCGAAAAAGATACTAGTCTTTGACACAAGTGATTGACCCGCTGCGATGCCCTAAAAGTGCAGGATAAACGTTTCCTACAATTGTGCGTTCGAACCAAGAAGAAGTGATTTGTTGGAAACAGCAAGCTGACCATTGTGCAGTTGACGACATCAGTGCACTCTCTGGGGAAAAACCAACACTGCGACCACCGCGCTGGGTGGAAAGAGAGAGAGGGGGAGAGCGGGAGAGGGAGAGAGAGAGGCTTGAAATCGGCTCTAAACTCCGTCTTTGGTTTAATAATCATAAGCAGACTATCCGGGACAATATCCAGGGTTTTACGGTTGGACAGCATTACAGCTTACCCGGTCACGACCTCAACGATCTAAAATGTATACTGTTGGGCTCTTCTTTTACTTATCAACTGATCCGCCGTAATTCTGAAACCAAATGGGTCCTAACTCTCAATACACACATCGCGGGTCTGAATAGGGATTTAGGGATAATCAGTGATTACACCTTCCACAACCCCCAATTAATCTGACTGCCGAGCTTTTGCTTGTGAATCTTTCTTATTGCCAGCCTTTTCTCAGTCATTTGTCGTTATACGCTGATGAAGAACACAGGTGTGTTCGAAAATTTCGTATCACTGTATATCGTATATATTTGCTATATATCTGCAATAGATCGAATACGTGCTTCAAAATGTCAACCGGCCTGTTGGCCTTCTTAACGTCTGCTGTATATATATATAATATATATATATATATATAATATATATATATATATATATATATATATATATATATATATATATTATAACAAATAATAAAACACATTCCAAAGATGACATAATAAGAGCACAGATACGATAAAAAAACAGCGTATATTTCGGACACTCCTGTGTCATTCCTCAGCGCAAAATGAACAGTGAAAAATTACAGCATTTTTCAAACTTAACGGTAAAACAAGTACAAACCAAAACAAATGATAGACAAGCAGGTTAGTTAACCTTGACAGCTTGGGAAGGGTTATTATTACAAAGGGGAAGTCACTTAAGATGCCAAGGTCCTTGTTCAGGCCCCTAATATGAGTTGACAGTTTAACGACCCACTTGCTCTCAGATTTGAGGCGTTCGTTGACAGATTGGTAATTTGAACCGAGCAAAATACACTTTAGATTTGAAAATGGAATGATTCGGTTCACCACAGAAATGTTTAGCAACGGGGAAATTAACAGATTTATCCTGAATAGTCTTCTTATGGTTATTGAATCTAAATCTGAATTTATTGCTTGTCTGTCCGACATAGTTGCCTTTGTCGCATATATTACAAAAGAGTAAGTAAACCACATTGGGTGTATCGCAGTCAAGGGGAGGAGGACGAACAATGCACTTTGTGCCGGGAGGGGTAAATTCTTTGTCTGTAATAATAAAATGACAGACCTGACACCTCGGTTTGCTACATTTAGCGTTGCCTATGTTACGGGCACCAAGCAGTCGGGAAGATGTGAGTAATGTTTTGAGACTGGGGGGTTGACGTCTGGCAGTTAAAGGGGGGTCATTGAATAACTCAGATATAGAAGAATCAGACTTAAGAATACTGTAATCTGAACGTATGGTTTTATGTAGCCGTTCAGTTTTGGGAGAATAATCAAAGACAAGGGGGATTCTAGAATTTTCAACCTTTGGTTTATAAGTCAGAAGTTTGTCACGTGGGTAAACAGAGGCCTTATGTATTCCTTCCTTGATAATGAAAAGGGGATAATTGTTGTTAAGAAAATATCCAACAAGATTGCATATGTGCTTGTCGTATTCAGACTGAGAAGAGCAGATACGTCTTATTCTTAGACATTGTGAAAAAACAATAGCGCGTTTAACGCTAATATGATGGGAGCTGAAAAAATTAAGGTAACCGTGAGTGTCGGTAGGTTTACAAAAAAGCGTGGTCGCTATGGAACTGTTGCCTAATTTGACCAGCACATCAAGAAAGGAGATTTCCGTCTCGGAGTAATCAAAAGTGAACTTAATGGAAGAGTGAAAGTTATTACAAAACGAAAAAAAGTCATTTAACGAAGGTAAGCCATGTGGCCATAGGAAGAAAAAGTCGTCAATATATCTGAAATAATGTAACGGTTTTAAGGGGTAACCGGCTAGCATCCTTTGTTCGAGGTCAGCCATGAAAATAATTGCATAACTGGGAGCCATTCTACTACCCATGGCAGTCCCAGATGTTTGTAAAAAGTGTTGACCATTAAACTCAAAATGGTTGTGAGTTAAAATAAATTCAACGATAGATGTAAAGTCGCTAATGAACGGTCGTGAGAAGTCGTTAGCAGCAAGAATTTTTTTGCATGCTGCAATACCATCGTCATGCGGTATGTTGGTATACAGGGCGCTTACATCCATAGTAACCAGGAGCGAATTGGGTGGGGGAGACCTAATGTCATTGAGAATCCTTAGGAAATGAGTGGTATCTTGGATATAACTAGGAAGGGAAGGCAACAGAGGGTTAAGAATGCTGTCTACGAAGCCGCTTAAATGTTCAGTGAGTGTGCCTATACAAGATATTCACCCACATTAATATCCAGTATATTTGAATTTTCTGTTACCATAATATCTCAGGCAGCTGACCCACGCCCAACCTATGTACAATTTTCGTAACATATTTACCAAACCGTTAAAATGAATATACTTCACATTCTGCTACAAAAATGAAAGTATGCTACACACCCAACCGTGCAGCACTCTACACTTAGTAATACAAACTTTGATTTTATCATCCAACGATGGCTCCCTGAACACTTCTCCGACGCAGACTGGCCTTTATCGGTGGATCGCTTGGAACTCCTCACAAAGTAAATACTTTTACTTTACTCTTTTCTGCGACCTTTGTTCACTTAAGAGAGTAATAAACTTTCGAGGCGACTTTCTCTACGAATACCACCTATTTGGCTATAGTCTAGCACTTCGAGATATGTTGTATCAGATCTGACAACTCGGTAGTCTTACGAACAAGTAAAGGTACTTTGAAACTTCTTGCATCCCACCTACCTACTTGAATATGCAGCACTTCCTAGTTCTTACTGAGCTGTAAAACCTCATCTTACCTCATCTAACCTAGTTCTTACTCCAATACTATTTCCCAACTCATTTATGATAACCATTCTTATGCAAAGTTATGCAAAGCAAGTTACGTAGATAGTCGATTGTGAGAATTAGAATCATTAAAATACAGTGAGTAGTAGTAGTAGTAGTAGTAGTAGTAGTGATAGTAGTGGTAGTGGTAGTGGTAGTGGTAGTGGTAGTGGTAGTGGTAGTGGTAGTGACTTTTGTTGAAGTCAGATTGAAAATAGCTACTTATCTCTCAATAGTGTTTGTTATGTTGATCCAAACGATTCCTTTTGGCCTTGCATAGTGATATAAATAGGTCTGAGGTTTACAGTGGTCATAAGTGATACAGTAAAACCTCGTTTATCCGAACCCCGTTTATCCGAAACCCCGTTTATCCGAACTAGCCGTCAGACTTAACAACAATAATAGTCAACACAATTACAGTAGTATACACCCAAGTTTTAAGTGCTTTACAACGCAAAATTCAACGTAATTGTTCAGAAAATGCACTAATGTTTCTTGGAACTTTAAAAGCACTGAAAGATGTTCACGATGGCCTAAAAACAGCAGACATGTGGAAATAGAAAAAAAAAAAATCTGTATCTCTTTGTCAAATTTGGAAGAAATTCATCGTACGTATTTGCTTTGAAATTCTTGTTAGGAGGCCATGAGTCGGTCTATAGGCTCAATATCCTCGTCCATACAAAAATACGTTAGCTAGCGTAAGTCTTTAGTTTCACTAGATCTGAAAAGTTAGTAAAACGTAGTGAGGCTTCATAACTTAAAAAAAATGAAAGTAGACTTACAAAAACAGTTGCGAAACTGATGTCTGAGAGGTCTCCTACAAATGTGTTCTCTAACATTTCTTGAAATTTTTGCAGAATTTAGACTCCTGGATACCCTCGTCCGATCGTTACAGCTTTTCTTCACAAAGCACCAATAAAAAAAAAACACATTCATTTAGTGTGTAGAAAGCATGGTCCATTCAGACGAGCCGAAGGCCTCAAATTTTTGCGGAATTAAAAATCTGCTCTGTTTTAGACGTCATTAAATTTATTTGTTCATATCGTCACAGTCACAAAAAAATAGTCGCGAAATATTTCTGGTGGATTTTGTCTGCAATTTTTAAGCCTTTTACGGGAATACTTTTGGAAATGTGTTGACACGACACTGTCTTATATGGACCCAGTATACCGTACTTAAGGCAAAAACTTGGAACCTCGTTTATCCGAACTTTCTCGTTATCCGAACAACCTTCGGTCCCGATGTGTTCGGATAAACGGGGTTTTACTGTACATAATCTGCTCATTATCAGCCTGCAGTGCATTTATATGACAGTTGCTGGTTATGTTAATGTTGTTTAAAAATGTCTCTCTGGTGTGAAAGTGGTCAATTTTATGCCAGTAGTTTGGGTGCCACCATGTCATTCTTGGTACTCCAGAAATATGTTTCTAATGCAAAGATGGTGGTTTACACAAACTTCAATTAGTTTACGACCGTTGTCTTGATCTCGCCTACATAAAACTTCTTATGTGAGACGCCCATAAGGAAATGTTCCCTACTACACGGGTATTAAAGTCACAAAGGAAGAGTAGATGTTCTTTTATTAAAACAGCCTTAACACCCTGATCCAATTGATCATGAAACATGCCCGATTCCTCAATATACACACAGTCTCACCCTTCCCAGGTTGGCATTGAGTTTGAGCTCAATGCGTTTATTGCCCTCTGCAGTGGGTATACAAACTGAAGCAGTAATCTTCAAAGTTCAAACCGCTTCAGCAACTTCACAGTCCCTTTTCGCCATCTCTTTCTCCTCTCCAAAAAAGTGTGGACCTTTTCTGTGATGAACCAATGCTCAAGAGGTCTCGTTTCCTGCAATACTGCAATATCAATTTGAAGCCGTTCTAATTCATGGTCAATGAGTGCAGACTTTCTGAGCTCAATGTTCGTTGCCAACGTGGTTGAAATCATGTTTCATACATTTCAAGATGCAACGAGAAATTTTCTGGTAACAATTCTGACAGGTGGAGAGACATCAGGATGCTTTTCAGGAGAATAAAATAATATGCCCTGTCCACTTCAAACAGAACAAACAGTCTATATAGCGGATCAACACCTAGCCGGCTGAGGGCTATTCAGCTTAAGGTATTCGGTAATCGATTAATAAGGTTAAAATATCTCCTATGGTTAGAAGTGACCCGTATCGGTATCACCCCGACTTTACCCTCACACTGTCTGGATTAACAACTCGTGACTGTCACTTCCCAATCTTTTTTATCCTTGATGGTGAAGAGATCTCTCCGTTGTGTGTTACCTGCACTCTAAATGCAAAAGAGTGAAATTTACTCCAAAAGAGACTGTAGTTTGGGACCACTCCAAGTAAGAGTGAATTTCACTCGGGGTGGAGTGAAAATTTACTCCAAATAGAGCGATACTTCACTCGCATAGAATGATATATCGCTCTACTTAAGGTGAATTTTCACTCCACCCCGAGTGAAATTCACTCTTACTGGGAGTGGTCCCAAACTACAGTCTCTTTTGGAGTGAATTTCACTCTTTTGCGTTAAGAGTGTGGGCATTGGTTAAGGGCCAGTGAGGTGCCTAGAAAATGTCACCCCCCCCCCTTCAACCAACCACACCGAATCCAAAGGAGTGCCGTGCAATACATTTAGAACAGGGCAGGCTGCAGCACCTTATAAATAGTACGCATCAGGGCTCAGTGAAATTTTTTGCAGTGTTCAACAAATTCGAAAAGATGACCTCCACCGAATGGCTTTACGAGGCAAAAAGTACAATTTTGGACATTCACAGCAACTATCAGGTATATACTACAGGTCTGCCGCAAGCAAGTTGAAACCAACAGACTGCTGCCACTAACCCACCTTCGGCACTGTTTCAGGTGCTAACCTCCCCGGGCAAATTTCCCATTTCTACTTTCTCTATGTAGGGCAATTTGGGAGAAACTTTTGATCCAAAGCCTCGGAAAACCCTCACCATCGTTTATCCTTCCATTTATTATCAAGCCCTCTGCATCAAGGCCCGGATGGCTGTTTCCAGACGGAGCAAGGGTGTGAATGAAACAATATCAAATCGTGATTTTGTGAGTAAGTTTAGTGCCCACACAGTTTCATTCTAATCATGTTCACAATTAATATACCGGAACTTCTTACATTACTTCATGTTGGTCAGCATAAGTGATATTGGTGAAAGTCCCTGTGCAACTGCTCCGATCATCCATTCTCCCCACTATCAATCTTACGGCATCATGAAACTGACCTTGTTAGCCCGAATTAGAGTTTTAAGAAAAACACTCACATTGCAGTTTTTATGGTCTCCCATGTGTAAATTCAGTGTTGTTCGATTAGGTAGTTATATGCTTCATTCTCAAGCCCACCATTTTTAAAAACTCCAAAGCCTTTCGGAACTTTCCCCTGGGGAACTCATTTCAAAGAAATCATCGGCTGGTTACAGGCTGGAAGGAAGTAGTGAAGTGAAAGAGATAGATCGAACGCGAGCTGACAATATTCCAGTTGTGCTGTGTTGGAATGTAGTGTCATGCAATGTGCGCCGACAGAAAAATGCTTCCTCCTTGTAATGGTCATGGACGATCAGTCCCTTCAGTAGTCTTACTTGCTTTTGGGTTTTTTTACCAAAAGTCCCCTGACTCTCTGGCGAAGAGCCAGGGGCGAAAACCAAACAATACTCCCGAAGGAGTTCTGCTCCCCGAAGGAGTAACAACGTCCCCAAGGGACAAACTTTGACTTAACTGACACCACCTTTCTTTTGGGGATAGCAAAGAGAAACAAAATGTTAATGGGCGATAGTGTATTTTAGCATTGAGCTGGTTTGTTATCAGGGGCGGCGCCAGGGTTTTTCGATAGGGGTGGCAAAGCATGCTGGGTCGGACCCAGCCTTATTGTTTGGAGGGGTGCAGGTATTGAAGACTTCCGAGCCTCACCCAACCCCCCCCCCCCCTCCGAGTGTCAGAACCTGCGTTTTGGCGTTTTCATTTTCTTGGACTTTATTTTGCTCTAAAAAAGACTTTTTTGTCTGAAATAAATACGAACTGTGAGAAGGGTTGTTTGTCTGTCAGTGAAAATCGGCCCCTCACTGAATGAGACGCTTCAACTATGCAGCAAGCGCGACGGAACGAAAAAATATTGGGGGGGGGGCTGAGTGGAGGAAGACTATCTAAGCGGAGCGCCACCATCAGTTGGCGCGGAGCGTACAAGAAAATTTTGGGCTTTACAAACCCTCCAGATGGCCGGAAATGGCACTTCCCGAGTGTTCTAAGCTGTATGTACCCAGCCTTGAAATATGGATCATATGTCTGCAATTTCTCAATTAAGGAGAAAAAATAAATCTATGAAAAATGGTAATACATATTTCTAAGAGGAGCGCCACCATCAGTTGGCGCGGAGCGTTCAAGAAAATTTTTGACTTTGCAAACCCTCCAGATGGCCGGAAACGGCACTTCCCGAGTGTTCTAAACTGTATGTATTCATCCTTGAAATATGGATCTCATGTCTGCAATTTCTTAATTAATGAGAAAAAATTAATCCTCATTCTGTGATTTTTTCTTGCTTATAGAAAAGCCGAATCACTGAGGAAGAGTTATACGCAAAATTGAATTTTATAAAAGGGAGAGGAATCATAACTCTTATGAGATAACATTAAACTTTTACCTATAGTTTTTCGAGTTTTTGAACCAATGATGTAACCAAATTTGCAAGCTAAAGTAAACTTTAAGCAAACAGGAGTGACGTCATTTCCTCACATTAATAGACTGAATTATGTGTATCGTTAAATCCGATTTAGTGTCCTTCATAATCGTATGGTATCATTACGTAATATGCTTAGAAGATATTGAAATTTTGCAAATTGCACCCTTAAGGGTCTGTAAGCCAAAACGATTGAAAGGCATAGAAAAGGGAGAACTGCTCATCAATGTGAGAATGTGAAATCACTCCAGCTTGCTTTGAGTTCACTTTGCTTTGAAAATACAGTTAAATCAGCTTTTTATGTTGAAAGAAACGAACATAGAAAATGCATTTTTGTGGTCTACAAAGAACTGCCAAATTTTAGCTAAATTTAAAGTGTACCTAAAGGCTAAAAATTCAAAAACATATGTTACAAAGCTTGAAAAATGAATCCAAATGGTCTAACTGCCATCTTTACGGGAATTCCTGAGCTGAGATATATAAAATGTTGGTGCTTATTCAATTTAAAATGGTAGATGGCGCAATAATTTGTAATGTCATTCTTGTACTACTCAAATTACATTCTTTGTTTTCTTTATTTTTTCGAAAGCCTCTGCACCTTGTGCCAAAATGTGATCACTTTGTCACTGTTATAGGGTGACTTGACTATACAAAACCTCACCGTACAACAGCTATTTTTGCAAGGTTATATAAACATTTCAATTTCAAAAGGAAACAAAAGCAAGTAATGTGAGTTTTACAAGAAGATCATCACAAATTATTGCGCAATCGACTGATCGACTATTTCAAATAAAATGAATAAATTTTAACTTTTCATATCTCAGCAACAGGGTGAGCTATGAAAATGAGAGTTGGATGAGTAAAATTCGTTTCCAACGTCTAAAATATATATTCTTATAATTCTACACTTTAGGTCCACTTTAAACTCCTAAAATGAAACGTGCATGTATGGGATAAGAGACAAAACTGATTGCAATTTGTTTTATTGCAGTATTATTTATGTAAAATTTGGACTTAAATCTTAAGAATGAATTCACAGGCAGAGGTATAAATAATTGGTCGGGATGGCGTCACCAGGGAGGGAGAGGGAGGAGGGAGAGAGATACCGTACCATAACACACGTCAGTCTTTAAGCGCCTGTCACACCTAGCTCACCGGATTGCAATAACGGAGAGGAAACGAAGACCCAAAATGGCACTCCGTTGATGTACGTTAGTATCCGTTTAGTCTCCTGTTCTCCTCCTCCGACTTCGTTTCATGACCGGGAACGTCTGGTATGAACGGCGAGAGATTCTGAACATGCACAAAACTTGGACCGGACGTCGACCGAAAAAGGTCCTCCTTACGTGTTCGTTACTTATCCTTTAAGCTTCCGTTTTATTATTTTCTCGTGCGTTTCTCGTACTGGACTTCTCCGTTAGTATCCGTTCGTCTCCAGTGATTGCTATTTGCTCACCGGATCATTACCGGACAACAAACGGATGAAACGTAGAAGTACAGTACCTGTACCGAATGTTCGACGGACACTAACGCATAAGTAACGAAAGCGTAAAGGAATAGAACTGACAATGAACGGATAGGTAACGTACCTTTAACTGAAGAAACGAAAAAACACAGGCAAAGAAACGTACAGGGGACGGACATAGACCGAAGATGCAGCGTACTTGCATCCTGTCCCCTCCTCATACTATAGCTCAAACGTTTTTGCCGTTTTTTCTTGAATATTTTGGGTGCGAATGCATCCTTCCCCCTGCATCCGCCCCAGGCATGAGATGACTGATCGCGGTTCTGAGGGAGGGGTTAAGGGGAGGGGGTATGAAAGATTTTTCGACTACCAGGAAGCCTTAGACGCAATCTGGTACAATATTTGCATCTTTTGGAGTCATATTTTTTCTCGAGAAATCTAGTTTCTAGGTAAGTAATCCAACGTTCTTTACTTTTGGCCGACTACAGTTTTCCAATTTTGTTGCACTTATTGTCGACGATTACATAACAAACGGGCAAGGGCGGCGACTTGTGTTGGCTATTGGGGGAGGGGCGCAGAATGGAAGTTGCCATCGAAGCGGAGCGCCATCATAGTTTGGTGCGAAGCGTACAAGAGAATTTTCGCCCTACAGACCCCCAGACTGCATGAAATGGCACTTCTCGGGATCTTGGAGGCAGTTTTGAACCGTACGATACTTGATACGTGACGACTGACAGGCATGAGCGTGTGAACGGCGTTTGGTTGCGTTGGTATAGAAGCGGAGCGCCACTTACAGTTGGCACGGAGCGTACCGTTTAAAATGTTGCCAAAATGGCTTCTATATCACAATTAATCCATACCAGACCTTTTAAATTGCACTGAAGCCATATTGATATGTTGCATGATTTCTATTGGCTGGCGCGGACTGCGCCGATAAAATTTTTGCCAAAACAGCTCCCAGATCGCAAGAAATGGCCCTTCCCAGATCTTTCAAATTGCACTGAAGACATCTAGATATGTTACACGCCTTATATACATTTTCCAACTTTCACGGAACTCTTACTCTTCCTCTGGTATAACCTTCCCTGCGTACCAATTTAACCATTTTGTGTTTGTTGTGACATGATTGAACAATGTACACGGAAGTGGAAATCCTACCCCCCCCCCTTCCCTGGTTGGATACGATACTGCACTACAGACATGTCACTGCATGTGTAGGGCAAGTGTAAAACTAGAGCTGGTAGTCCATGCGTACTGGATTTGCACACTAAAATATGATGTAGGCCTACTTCTCCGTGAGCCACGGTCGTGAAGGTAGCCATGGAATTCGTAATAGATACCACATTCGCGCGTAGTCCGAGAATTTACAGAATATTGATAAATACGTCGGTCAAATACGGATTTGAATTAACTTTTAATCACTCAAATCAGTCAGTTTAGTGTTGAATACTACGTTTTGCTTGTTTTCAAATAGTAAGCAATTTTCACAGAATCTCGCCAAGGGATATACTGTATTTTGGCCCCCTATTGTTTACGCTACTAGGTATTAACCCTTAAACGACAAAAAAAAAAAAACAGAGAGAAATTCAATCATGGGTCTTCTGGGATGTAGAAGAGGCCTAAGTGTAATCTCTGAGGTGGATGAAGATAGGCTATATAGCAAATGATGAATGCGTGTATACTCGAACATTCCAAATATTTGCACGAAGGACTATTGCAGTATTGGGCGGATGTACAATGATTTAGACAGAGAAGACAACGCGCGCAAAGCGCGCAAAATTTTCGAGGATTTACACCGGAAATGTCCTATATGCGACGGATAATGTATCACAATACTTTATTCCATGATACTGTTACACCTCACCTCACCCCACCCCCTACAAAAATTATGTCTTAAAATGTTATTTAGACGATTTTATTTTTTGGGTCAAAAACCATAGGGGGGCAAATGCCTGCCCTGCCCCCCTGTGGCGCCGCCCCTGTGATTAGGTAAAATGGATGGACGTGGAAGACCGAAAGGAAGCGTTGGGCAAAAGAAAAGAGATGAGGCGACAGCCATGTTAACCCGTAGCGGCAGCCAACCAGTCCTAAGCTCTATTCTAACGAGAACTGCCAATGCTGAGGAAGACTCAGATTTGGAGCAAGACTTTGATAAGGACATTAACAACAACATTGATAAGTTGCGTTAGACCCTGCTGAAGGAGATCAAGTCCTTACAACAGGACTTTAACCAAGCCATACTAGACCTAAGACAGACAATTGATGCTTTGACTGAAGAGAATGAATCTTTAAAGGAGCGCTGTTACACACCTGAAGGAAGAGTTGAGAAATTAAAGCAACAATCGCAGCAACAGGATATTTTAATTAATAAACAAGAAAGATTTTCAAGGCGTAACAATCTCCGAATAGTTGGTTTGAAATCCAGCAGTGATGAGAATTGTTTGCAGATGGCAGCTAAGGTTTTTAAGGAAGTAGGGGTAAGCGACTGCAAAATCGAAAGGGTCCATACGGACGGTAAGATTGTCACTGGCAGAGATAGACATTTACTTGAAAAGCTTTCGTTCTATCAAAACAAGATTTCCGTACTTAGGTCTGCCAGAAGAGCATTCGCCTCGAAACCTTATTACATGATGACCTAACCCAGACCGACCTGAAAGAAAAAAGGAAATGGCGCTCCCAGGTACAGGAGTTGTATGAAAATGGTACCAAGCTTAAATTTTCTGGGGGATGCTGGAGAGACAGCACTGGAAAACCTTTCAAGTTTCGCAGAGACGCATAGCTGTTTGTATTAGACCTTGCATAACCAGTGTATGAACCTTTGGAACCATTAAGCCTATATTGGACGATATAGTGAGCCGAGCACTCAGACATCAACCGGTTAACCCTCTCCTTGTTTTGGAGTCCATCGAGGGACTTCCTTCTGGCTTGATTACTCCTTTGTTGCCATGGAGATTTTATGCAGACGTAGCCGGAAAGGTTGGTGTTTTTTAGCCGGCCGCCTGTATTTGACTTTTTGTTCTTCTTTATTTTTCTTTTTTATTTCGTCATCACTTTTCTAGGCTATACGTTCTTTCCATTGGTACATATAGTATTCGTTAGTAGTGTACAATCAGTTGTTTTCTATAAATCGTTACTGCTAGTATGTAAGCTTTCCCAACTTTTCAATGACCATCTTAAGGATGTGTTCTTTTAATGTGAGGGGCATTAGGCACGCCCAGAAAAGGAGGAAAATTTTTGCGTTTCTTCATGCACAGTCAAGCGATTGTTATTTTTTACAAGAAACCCATAGTACACAAAGGGATGTTCCCTACTGGAAAAACGAATGGGTTGACAAGCTATCTTTTAAGTTGTCATGGTTCGTCGGCCAGCCAGGGGGTTTGTATTCTTTTCAATCCGATTTTAAAGGCTACTCTCTGTCAAGCCATTCATTCTGATGAGGGCAGATTCCTAGTTGTTGAAGCTGTAATACAAGAAAAGTCTTTTACTCTGGTGAACGTTTATGGGCCCAATATTGACGATCCGAATTTTTTCGCCTCCTTTCTTCTACCATGCAAAATGTCAACAATAACCATATCATTTTAGGGGGAGACTTTAACTTTGTTTTTAACTTAAACCTGGATAAAACGGGTGGGCACCAGAGGACGAATTTCAAGGCTAGGGATGAATGTATTAATTTAATGGCAACTTTCGATTTGATTGATATTTGGAGAAAGAGAAATCCTAATGTCAAACATTATTCGTGGAATTCGAACATAACCCCCGGTATTCGATGCCGATTGGACTTTTTCTTAATTTCACGCCACATTCATAACCTGGTTTCAAAATGTTCACTTTCTCCTGGCATCCAATCTGATCACTGTATAGTAAATTTGGAATTTAATATGTTCACAAACCAGCGTGGCCCGGGTTACTGGAAACTTAACAATTCTCTACTGAATGACTTCGATTATACTTCATCAGTGAGAAAAATAATCACCGATACTATTAATGAATATCATGAGAGTAACCCTTCCCAAATGTGGGAGTATATCAAGTATAAAATTCGTGCTTACAGTATTCAGTACAGCAAAAGAAAGGCTGCGGCTCGTAGGAAACAGGAGAAAGAAGTATTAAGAGAAATTTCTTTCTTAGAAAGCTCTTACTACTTAAATGGATCTCAGGAAAGTTTTGATAGGTTGAATGATGCCAGGGCTAGATTAGAGACCTTATACAACTACAAACTTAAAGGCATTATCATTCGCTCTAGGGCTCGCTGGGTGGAGCAGGGAGAGAAAAGCACAAAATATTTCTTAAACTTAGAGAACCGTCATAAGTGTATCAATGTAATACGTAAGTTTAAGAGTGAAACGGGACATGATGTAATTAATGATGCAAGCATTTTAGCAGAATTAAGTCATTTCTACAAGAAGTTATATAATAATGTGGGTTGTTTCCCTTCATTGATTTTACATAATCTTCATTGTCCTAACCGTATAACGGAGGATGTGGCCAGCATATGTGACTTGGAATTTACTGTTGATGAATGTAAAGCTTCTCTATTCTCTTTCCATGATAATAAGAGCCCTGGTAGTGACGGTTTTACAGCTGAGTTTTATAAAATTTTTTGGCCTGACATTGCTCATTTGGTTCTTTAAAATTTTGCCTACAGCCATGGAAATCTGTCGCATGAGCAATCCCGTAGTATCATTACCCTTTTGCCAAAAACTGATAAAGATCTTTCCTTTGTTAAAAATTATCGACCCATTAGTCTTTTAAATGTGGACTATAAAATTTGTTCCAAAGCCCTGGCTTCTAGAGTAAAGCATGTTATCAGTAAACTTATTGATCCTAATCAGACAGGGTTTATCAAAGGCCGTTTTATCGGTGAAAACATTCGTTGTGTTTTAGATATGATAAATTATAGTGATGTTATGTCTATTCCAGGTTTTATGGTCTTTGTTGATTTTGAAAAGGCCTTTGATAAAGTAGAGTGGGATTTGGTATTTGAGGTTCTTAATTTTTTTAATTTCAATTAGAATTTGGGTTCGAATCTTATATGTTAACTCAATGGCTTGTGTGAGTAATAATGGCTTTACATCTCCATACTTTCCAACTGCCAGGGGGGTTAGACAAGGTTGCCCGTTAAGTCCATATATCTTCATTTTATGTGCTGAAGTATTTGCCTTAAAGGTTAGAAATAGTAATGTAATACGGGGCATTCGAATTGATGGTCATGAAATGCGTTTAGTTCAGTATGCCGACGACACTACTCTCTTTCTGGAAGAAAGCGAAAATAATTTAACCGAAATCAGTAAAATTTTTGATCTCCTTCAGAGTAGCTCTGGATTAACAGTAAATTACGATAAAATCAGTGTATTTCCTCCAGGACCTTTAAAAGGTAACAAACCATACTATGCTGATAATTTTACATTTCACTGGACTACTGGTCCAATTACTGTTTTGGGTGTCACAATCAAGAGGGGCGATGATAACCTGTTTCGACTCAATTTCATGCCAAAGTTGTCCCGCCTAAAATCAATTCTTCAGTTGTGGTCACAGCGTGACCTTACTCCACTTGGTAAAATCACTTTGATCAAAACCTTTGCCCTATCTCAATTTGTGTTTTTATTTCAAGTTCTCCCGAATCCTCCTTTAACTTTCATTAAGAATCTCGAGTCGACTATACAAGTTTATTTGGTCCGGTAAGCCGGATAAAGTTCGGCACAATACAATGATTAATCCTATCAGTGAGGGAGGTTTAAATGTCACCCATTTGAGTAGTTTTATTTCTAGTTTAAAGTGTACTTGGATTAAACGGTATGTTCTAAGAAGTGATTCACATTGGATAAAGTTTTTTTATTACCATCTGAAAAAGTATGGTGGCCCTTTCCTATTAAATTGTGATTTTAAGCAATCAGATGTGAGCACTGGAAATGATTTTATTGATGACATCTGTCATGCACGGGCTGCTTGTAACTTTAAGGTTCCATCTTGTGACTTTAAGTACCAGATACTTTAGAATAATTCCAACATAAAAATAAATAATAAACGGTTCTATACAAACAATGGTTTGATAATGGTATTACTTATGTAAATGATGTACTTGATGACGACAACAACGTTTTGTCTTTTATTCGATTTCAAAACAAATTCAACATACGATGCTCATTTTTGACGTTTTTTGGCATTATCCATGCTATTCCTGGTGAATGGAAAAGTAATTTTAACGTTCACACCCAAATGCCCGAAACTGGTTCTTTACTTTCAAAATTGTAGCGCACATCTTACACTTCTCGTTTCATATATATTAATCTAATACAGCAGTATTGTTTGCCTCCAAGGGCAATTATAAAATGGAAAAAACGTCTTTGATTTAACTGAAGAGCAATGGCATAATGTTTTTCTTTTCCTTTTTAAGTCACTTAGCGAGAGTAAGATACAGTATTTTCAGTTTCGGTTCATCCATAGGATCCTTGGTACAAATTATTATTTATTTAAGGCAAATCGGGAGGAAAACCCTAGGTGTACTTTCTGTGGGGAAAAAGATGAAACGTTAGACCATTTGTTTTGGGAGTGTAATTATACTTCAAATTTTATTTTAGACACTGAGCAAGCTGTGATTGGGAGGAAATTTTGTTTTTCAAAACAGGATTTCTTTTTTGGGTATAAACTAATTCTCAGACATCCATATAACTTTTTGATTTTCCATGCAAAATATTCTATATTCCAAAAAAAAAAAAAAAAAATTATTAGATGAGATTCCTAGCTTAAATGAGTTTATTTATAAGTTTAAGTTTTGCTTTACAAGTGGAACAGTATTTGCATAAATGCAAGTCTCATCAAAAAATTTCTTTTATGTTGTTAAAGAATGCATTTGGTAATAATGGATTCTTATTTGAGTAAATAGAGCTTTGTTTCCTTAGATAATTAGCATTTTTTAAGCATTGATGTATCTGTTTTCACCTTCAACCCTATCATTTTTTAAGTACCTGTAATGAGGCGAAACTATTACGTATTTTGTATATCAAACCATTGCATAAATTACCATTCAATTTATAAAAGAATAAAAATTAAAACAGTTATGAGAAACAAATGTTGATTGTATATAGTTGGGAAAAGTGAGTGTTGGTTGTATATAGCCAGGAAAAATTAAACTTGAATTTATGTAGCCATGGAAAATTATGTTTTTAATTAATAAAAGTTTAATAAGCGAGACTTTAACATGAAATCCGGAAAAGATGTACATATTATATATGTCTGAATGAACTATGTAAATTATAATAGTTATGACACTGGTAAATAATTATGTAAAATATGACTGTAACTTACAAAGCGTGTGTGGCTGTGTTATTTATATTAACTGAACTACTTAATTATTTTGTTGTGCAATGAACTTATTTTATTACCACAGTACATGACGACGAAAACTAAATGTAAATGAACTTCTGTACCATGTAAATATGTATTTATATCAAGATCAACCAGAATAAATGTGATGGAAAAAAAATATTTATTTATTTATTCATTTATTCATTCATTCATTCATTCATTCATTCATTCATTCATTCATTTATTTATTATTAAAGGAAATAAGAATAACTCAGTATGCTGATGACACCACTATCTTTATTGATGACACACATACTAGCTTAAGTGCTATAATTGAAATTTTTCATTTATTGGAGAATTCTTCTGGTTTAAAAGTTAATTATGAAAAAACCAATATATTTCCTCTAGGACCATTAGCTGTTGACAAGCCGCTTTTCTTAAACGAGTTCAACTTCGCTTGGACTCTTGGCCTTGTTACTGTTTTGGTTATTACGTTTGACAATATTAGAGATAACTTATTCCACTTAAATTACACTCCAAAGCTTTCACGTCTTAAAAATAAGTTAAATCTATGGTCTTCTAGCGACTTGACTCCTATAGGTAGAATAACTATTATTAAGACTTTCGCCCTTTCTCAGCTGGTTTTTTTTATTTCAAGTATTACCTAATCCCTCTGTTACTTTCATTAAAGAATTGGAAACTTACTTGTTCCGTTTCATATGGGCGGGCAAACCCAATAAAGTAAAAAGAACTACTTTAATAAGCTCCTTGGATCAAGGTGGTCTGGGAGCGACTCATATTGATTCTTTTATCAGCGGGTTAAAATGTACATGGGTTAAAAGGTATACTGATAATACCAATGCTACTTGGAAAGTGTTTTTCGACTATTATTTGCAAAACTATGGGAAGCATTTCATATTCCATTGTAATTATCGAGAGAAAGATTTAGTAATTGGTAATTATTTCATAAGAGATGTTTGCTCTGCATGGTCAAAATACTCGTTTCCTAATCCTGTAGAAAATTATGGTAATGAAGTTATTTGGAATAATTCACTGATAAGAATTAATAACGAAATTGTTTTTTATGACTTTATGTATCCCAGAGGTGTCGTAAGGGTCAAAGATTTTTATGACAATAACCAAAGGCCTTTAAGCTTTGAATCCTTTAAACAAAAGCATTCATTGGATGCTTTCCCCTTTACTGTTTTTTATGGTATGTAACACGGAAAATAGTACTGACTCTGAACGAAATTGTTTAATCAAATGATTGCAACGATTGCAAGCTTGCATTTATTTGTGAACGTTTTCTTAATATATGCATTTCATCTTAATAATATATTTACAATTCTGCCGCACTTAACAATGGGTTAAGTAGTGAAATGAGGGTATAAACACACTCCATTAGACTTGGACAAATTGTCGAAAATCGCTTATTTCGTAAAAAAAGGTTACATAAGATTACATAAAGTATCTGCTACGATGTCTGAATAAGTTTTAAGTGAGCTTTTTTTTTGTTAAAAAATTGAGACAAATATTTGAAACCAAAATGTTGTCATAAAAAGTCCATCGTACTGACCGTTCAGCAATGCTCATCATATTAATCGAGTAGTTTGCAGCACCCACAAAGAGTAGTTATGTAGTAAAATGAAGGATTCTACATTCATATTCATTTGTATACTAATTTATACAAATTCACTCTATTATAACTGTTAGTGATAATGCCTACAAAACATCAGCTTTGAGCATTTCGAACCGAGCCAGAGAAAAACGATAGATTGGAAGTGTATACATAGTAAAACAATTTCATTAATTTATTTTATATTTTACACACATTTGCTTCGTATAATGAGCCACAAGAAATGAAAATAACTTCTCAAAGGCAACGAATGTCGAACATCCTCTGATGACATTTTTTGTCATCGTCATAAATTTCAATGCCATCATGGGGCAGTTATGCTACGATAAATTCATTATTTCACAGAAATTATACAGCGATGACTAAAATTTTAAACCTAATGCAATAGAGCGCAACGTTTTTGTACTACTTTATTTAGACCTGAGTGCAACTTTTTACTAAGTATTACCCTCAAATAAAGCCATATTGAATCTTATCTCTTTACAGCATTTGCGATAGCAAGATAATACACGCTGCTTTTATGTTTACAAATTTTGTTAAACTGTGTTATCCAAAGTAGCAATAATTGATAACAAATGCTGTTCTTTATGTTGGTCAGTTTGATGGCACAGCGAATATGGGTCTTGGTTGCTTAACAATGTATCAACAACAACAAAAATATAGATTCGTTTTAAACGGAACAGGTCCCACATACAGAATATTTCATGCTAGAGATTTGTATTTTTTCTAAGCAACTTATTCCAAAACGATAGGGATGTGAGGCAGTTAAGAAAAATTGCAAATTGCTTCACTTAATTTTTTTTTTTTTTGGTTTTTGTTTTTTCTTTCAGGTGAACATTTTGTTGCCTCAGTTAATTAATATTTCGTGTTATTAACAGTAACTAAAAGACTACTACAAAAAACACAAAACACTATTTCTCCACTGGTCAAGGGAGTTCAAAATGTGCGTCAAAGGGGCATGAGGGGAGAAAGGTTCCTTTAATTCAGCATAGCACAACTACATTTGACTTTTAAGCTTAAATGCTAGCAATAACACAGCATAATGTATTGAACTTGATCTCTAAGGGTTGTATCATCATAAAAACAGCGTTCACAATGTCGCAACATTTTGCTTTAGTCGAAAATAATTTTGAGAAAGACTGCGCACTCACAAGCTGTTTGTATGTCACAGAAGTTTTTCAATTTAAAGTATTAAGCTGACGTGAATTTCACTTTTTTGTCTCAGGAAATTTAAATTACGGGTTATAAACAGTAACTTAAGTACCTGCATCAAAAACAAACAGAACAGAACTACTTAAAGGGTCACGAGAGCTCACAAAGTCCGTTTAAGGGGTGTGAGGGGAAAGGTTCCTTTAGTTCAGCATAGCAATAACTACATTTGTCCTTTAAACCTAAATGCTAGCAATAACACAACATAATATACGGCTTTTACAATAGATAAGCATATTTTTTGTAGCAACATTTTGCTATAGTCGAAAATAATTCTGAGAAAAGATACTTTGCGCACTTACAAGCTGTTTGTATGTCACAGAAGTTTTTCAACTTAAAGTTTGTATAAACAAGAGCGTCCTCTGACTTTTTTCAGTGTATAGATTGATTGCAGTGAAAAATACATTTCGCTTCATTTTCCAAATGCTTTAAAAAAATGCAGAAAAAATTGCATGCAAAGAAATGCGTCACATAATAAAAGAACTGTTCTGTCACGGGTTTCCATAAGCTAAACACTACTTCTCATATTTCTATTTTTTATGATTTACCGTCATAAAAAATCTAGAGTTGTGCAGTCAGCATCAAAGTTAAGGTTAGGAAACAAGCAGTCAAGATATTTATGGATAATTGGATTTAAACGCAGTAAGGTACATAAAGCATACCTCTAATGAAATACGATGTAACAAGGGAAATTATATACATGTTCATTTTCATGAATCTTAAAAAGAAACGTTATGAGAATCTATGGGATAATGGTGTTTTTTAACTTGAACAAAACTTTGTCGTTAAGAAAATGAAGGACAGAAAGATAATTTTAAAATGGATATCAGAAAATAGGAAAGTTTGTAATTTGTCAAAAGACAATCACATGTTGACACTGTAGTGTGAAAATTTCCAAGAAGATTCTGTCGTTGAAAACAGTTCTTCTGAAGCTAATCAAAATATAATTGAAATTAAACTATCACAGAATAGGCAAGAGGTTAAGCCCATCATATTTATCCTAGCCAGAGGTATTTCGAATAGCTACCATCAATTAGAAGTTATTTCAATCATATATTACCAAACTACTAAACAGTCTTCACAAGAGCGGTTAATTCATAAGACGGTTTCATTGTAGGATAGGAGCACATTATTACAATAACAGTGACGAAGGCGGTGAAGTGGTGGTTGGTCCTAAGCTGTACCTTTTTGGTCGACTGTATTTGAGTCCTACACATCGTCCTAGTACGTCCACGGGTTTTTCCTTTACTTCATTTCAGGTTTCAAGAACGGGGTGTATCGTGTTGTGTCTATTTGTACACAAATAGTGATTGAATGTTACTGTATTGATCAAGGGATACAAAGAACACACAACTAACTTATTAACCTGATTTTTCTATGAGATTTTATTCGTGTTAAGCAGTGGTTGTGTCTAATTTCCCTTCGCAAAAAAGACAGTAGCTAACATACATGGAGAGTGTTTGGTGTAATTGATGTTATTTCAAACTTGAGTAAACCCGAAATTCAAATTAAGAGAGTAAAAATATATCTTTGTAGATCTTGAAAGGTTTATGGCAAGCCACTTAAGCCTTTGCACATTGTAAAGCAATCTGAAGCAAAGGGGTAATTGAAGAGCATCGAAGCTGTAAACTGAAGTAAAAATAAAACGATAATTGAGATTGAAGTCTACAATAAATATTATATGGAAGTAAAAGATTTAACGAAAAGTCGAACACACAGGCAATAGTGCCCTGAAGTGTGCTTTGTATATAAAACAAACCTTAAATATCTATTGATGTCCTTCATCGTTATCGTCATTTTTGACTTTCATATAAGTTTACGAAAAGTGTGAACTAGCCTTACATATATCTTTAAAGTGCGAGGAAATTTAGTGTGGAAAGATTTGATTAACCTTAATTCGTAGAAGAGCGGTTTTACATCAGTTGTGCCGTCCATTGCGACCTTATGCGTTCTTATTGTCCAGTAATTCAGGTGAATGATGTACCCGCAAGTGATCTAACTTGTCCAGAAATTCAGGTATATAAACGGTTTCAGTGTTGAACTTTTTCGGCCTTTCAATAGATGAATGAAGTACATAATGAGTGTTTCCTATTTTTCAGCACTCGTAATGAAACGCTAAGGTTAAAGGATGTCTTTCATTATTTTGCTAATCTTCTGGACTCCCGGATCCTGCAAAATCGTTTCATGGTCTCCTACTGTTGTGAAAACCTCAACTTTTCCACTGCAAAGCTGTAATGGAGAATAAACATATTTTTTTTAATTTGAAATAATAGTTTAACTTGTGATTATTCAACGCTGATAAAGAATACACATTTATATATACTGAAACGTTTCCTAAGAGAGAAATTCTTTTAGTTTCCTTGCCAGTTTGCCGAATTTGTTTCTTTTTTTTTTTTTTTGTAAATTAAATCTGAGTTTAATGTAGTCTAAAACCTATTATTTGACACCAGAATTATTGAGATCAACCTGGGATGTGAAAATTTGTGGCAAACTATATTATTCTTTGGCCAAAATGGCGGCCATCTTGAAAAATGGCGGCCATTTTGAAATTCACGTGGCTAATGGTATTTTTCAAAAGACAGACCCAAGAGGTGCAATCTGTCAGATTTTGGTGCTTCTTTCCGGAAGTGAATGATTTTTCCACTTATTTGTCCTACTATGTACTTCAAAATGCATTTAAAGAAAGCCAAAGACATCCGTTGCATGAAATCTATATGTAGTTATAAAGACCTACGTATTTGCTTATGTAGAGATTTCCAAATAGTTAACAAAACAAAAATGCCAAAACAACTCATTAAGGACCTAATCTTGTTACAAATGGTTTGAGTGTGTAAATTGAACATTTTGGGAATTACTTAAAAAAAAAGTGGAAAAAATTCTACGAAACGACTGGTCTGATAAAATGCATTAACTTGATTATGCAAATTAGGTAAAACCAGTTGAATTGAATGGGACTTTTCTGGATGGGTTCAACAGGACTTAACGGAGCCAGTTCAACTGGATTTTGCTGGACCAGTTAAAGTGGACATCCTGGACCGGTTCAATTGATCTTGACTGGAACAATTCAGTTGGTCTTGTGTGGACCAGCTAAATCGCACTTCCTGGACCAGTTCAATTGCAGTTTGGTGGCCCATTTTTGTTGGACTTTACTGAGTCGTTCAATTCAACTACACTGTACTAGGTCAACTGAACCTTCCTACACCCGTTCTAATGGACTTTCCTGGACCATGCAGATCAATTTGATTTTCTTGTGATCATTTCAACTGGATTTCACTGGACCAGTTAAACTAGACTTTATTGCGATAAGTTAAACTGGACTTTACCAAACCAGTTCAACAGGACTTAATTGTAACCAGTTCAACAGGACTTTAATGGACCAGTTCAATTAGACTTCATTGTGATGAGTTTAATTGGACTTTTCTGGACCAGTTCAGTATTGCGAACAGTTCAACTGGAATTTACTGTACCATTTCGATAGGACTTAATAGTGAACTTAACTTTGATCTGTTCAGCTGGAATTTATTGGAGCAGTTCAATAAAAATCAATTGTGAACTTATCTGTGATCAGTGCAACTGGACTTTATTGAACCAGTTCAATAGCACTTTATTGTGGCCAGTTCAATAGACCAATTCAATAGGATTTTATTTTGATCAGTTTAACTGAACATTACAGGCCCAGTTCAATACGATTTAAATTGTGATCAGTGAAACTGGACTTTTCTGAACCACACTCTAAAAAAGGGGGGATTCTATGGTTCTTCCTGGAGGACAAAAGGTGATAAAGGGTTCCAGGCAGAACTTTTTTTCTTAAGTAATTCCTGTAAGTAATTCTGGAAGAACCTTTACGGTTCTTCATGTGGGACAAATAAAGAACCCTTTTTGCTAAGAGTGCAGTTCAATTGGACTTTACTTTGATTATTTCGACTGGACTTTTCTGGCCAGTTTAATTACACTTTATTTTGATCGGTTCAACTGGGCTTTACTGAATCAGTTCAATTAGACCCTTAAATGAAGTGATCGGATCAATTGGACCTTACTGACTAAGTTCAATTTTACTTTAGTTTGATTAGTTCAACTAGAATTTACTGGACCAGTTCAATCGGAATTTATTATTTATATATATTATTTATACCGGGCCCATTCTGTGCTACCAGTAACTTTCTAGTATTAAACCACTACTAAGTTGAAATGTTAGAAATCTTCCACCAGTCCAAGAAATTTAATTTGTTAAAACAGATTCCACTTATTAAATGGTTCCCGCTTTCTTTAGCGATAGTACATTTGAACTTTTACTACAGGAACAAGCCCAGTTGGGTCCAGCTGAAGT
Source organism: Holothuria leucospilota (assembly GCA_029531755.1). NCBI lineage: Eukaryota > Metazoa > Echinodermata > Holothuroidea > Aspidochirotida > Holothuriidae > Holothuria > Holothuria leucospilota. The sequence goes on from CM055973.1 coordinate 2,314,425, forward strand.
CCACGTTAGTCTCCTTAGGAATCTCGTCATGCAATTGTGATAATAGAAAAAGTCCTATTAAAATCTTCTGCTTCCATTCCAGTCCATTTGAATTCCCTTTGAGTCCTGTTGGGTCCAATTTTATTTTGGGCAAGTCCAGTTCGAGTACAGGAATTTGAACTGGACTCAACTGGAATTTTAAGCTGGTTTATGTTTAGGAATATACGGTCCTGGTTTCCGGTAACGCAAAACGCTCCTAGTATTAGCTAAAAGGTCCTCATGTGGGCACAGGCGAATTTTGCAAAAGAAGACCGGGGGGTACTCCCATACCGGAAAGTTCTACATTTTTCTTACAGATCACATTTGAAATTGTGTGCCAAACGTTGGCATATGGCTCAATCGCCCAAATCAATGGTAGATACTTTGGTGTCGCACACAATTGTGTGTTTGTCATTGACACATAAACCACCATGGGACTAGGCCTAACAATTACCATAAAGTTATGTCCAGGCTGTATGAGACTATAAAGGTGTGATGTTACTGGTAAGACTAAGAGAACAGTTGGCATGGCATGTTGAAGAAGGTACAGTTATTTCAATTTGCATGACAAGTATGATTCTGTGACGTATGGCAAATTTAGGTCAGTCGGAATGCCCTGGCTACTCAAGAAATGTTTCCATTAACTATGGGTCAGTTGAAGGAAATAGTTAAACTTACATTTAGGCTAGCCAGTGTACAGTAGGGCTTCTTACTTTAGTTGATATTTAAAAAAAAAAGACTTTACAAACAAAGCTAGGCTGCTTTCACAGTACCAGTATGCAAATTACGGGCTTAACGTCTGTTCTTCGTCTGGGCTGGGTGCTCTATAGGACTACCTGTAGACCCCCCCCCCGTGAAGCTGTGAGATAAATGCGTTTTGTGCTTATCAACTCTCTTTTCTTACATGCAGAGGGAGAAACAACAAGTTGGACCTCCGATCTTGGTTTTGGTTAATGCTTGTTTCTAATGTAGTTCCACAGTTACAGTTGTTTTCAACTACTTTTTTAGAGTTCTTGACACTCGTTGAGTAATTGCATTATATGCAACTTGCAATGAGTAGAATTTTAAGTTTACAATATTTTGGAGTGGCAAAGCAGACTGCATCAGCTCTCTGGAATTTTCTAACAGCAGGATAAGCCACATTGCCAACCTTTTCTATAAATAGTAACACTTTTGGAGTAAATCTTTAACAGAAATTTACATTTCCGCCGTTTCAGAATCTGAAAAGAGAAATCCTCTTTCATCAGCCTATAAGCAAGCTGTTTATCAAAGGGATGGATGGGGTTTGAGACGGTGATAAGAACCATGCTAAATGAGGAAACTCTAGACGTATTCGTGAGGTACAGTCACTGTGGCAGGAGGGACAGGAACAGTCACATAATTAGAGGTAGCTTTTCTCTAAACTGTTCAAGTTTTCACATTTTCAGAGCATTAAAGTGAAAATTGAAATACTTGTAAACTTGATTTTAATAGTTTTAATCCATCATGCTACCTCACTGGTGTAAGTTTTTAATCGCAGTGTTCAACACTTAGGTAGGTGTTTGGTAATAAGTCATTTATGGCAACTTATGTCGGAATTGTATTTTTAGGTATTTTCAAGTGTACCTTAAATAGTTTATATTATAAAAATTAAAAAATAAACTAAATAAAAAGTATTTTATCTTCATAGGACAGACCTGTGCTCGGAAATAAAATGTTAGTGTTATAAATTATACTAATTATAATTGATAACAGTTTTCAGTGCCAAAATTCGTGATATCTCTTTGTACCACACAGACAATTTTATTGTTTTGTCTATTCTTTCAAAAACCATGTCACCGTGATCCAAAATGTGAACGGATATGAATAATACAGTATATTCTTCATATATAGTCCTCTCTTTAAAAAGTGATGTGCAAGAAAAAGGTACTGAAGGTTTTGTTGTTGTAAACCAGTTTAATTTTACATGTAACCAAAGTGAGTAGCACAAGAAGGGCATTACATACTGTGATGCAATTAATTGTATGCAAATTTAAATTGAAGTAAAACTTTTCAAGAGTTTTTGTCTCAGCAACTGAATAGGCTTGATAGGAGAGAGCTGAATAAATGAAATTCATTTTCAACGTACATTTCAAATGAGGTTGAAAAAACATATTTTTCGTCTGGGATTTTTGGTGGGGTGGGCAGGGGCTAGTAAAATATTGCAATATGTAAACGTTTTGTGGCAAGCTAATAGCTGTATCATGAAGATAGAAACTAGACGCAAATGTTACTGTAGCTGAGAAGTCCATACTGAATTGCCATAAGTTGAATTACTGGTACGATAAGGACAGATACCTAAATAACTTTCGAAGTTATATATATATATATATATATATATATATATATATATATATATATATATATATATATATATATATATATATATATATATATATATATATATATATATATATATATATATATATATAATATATAATATATAAATATATATATATATATATATATACATGTATATATAGGTCGAAGAGTTTGTAACTGATTCGAGAATCATGATCGAATCAGTTACAAACTCTTCGACCTACATTTACAGCCGATCTTACCACGTTCGACCTATCTAATTTACCCGTTTCGGGATTTACACACTTTGTGTGGTAACAAGGAGGGAAAATTGTTGCGTGCGGTATTTGTACCTTGGTTCAAGGCGAGAATCACGTTAGTCACGGTGGTGCAGTGGTTAAGGCAGTCGCCCGGACAGCGACCGTCCCGGGTTCTAACCCGTGTGGCTCAATTTTCCTTCTGCTTTCTTCTTTCATTCTTCCCTTGTTCAAAAGGCTATGCCAGTACTTGGGTTGATTTCTTTCATGATCGAATCAGTTACAAAGTCTTCGACCTACATTTATAGTCGATCTTACCACGTTCGACCTATCTAATTTATCCGTTTCGGGATTTACAGAAAACACTGCTAGCAGACGTTAGAAACGACGATAAAATTTTCCTCAAAGTCGATAAAACCAACAATTTCTACAAACTCAACATGGATGCGTACAACGATTTACTAAATAAGAATATAACAAAAGACTACAAAAAGGCTAGCAATGACGACTTACAACTAGTAAATGAAGCACTTGAAATTGCCGCACAGCTAGAACTTGATGATCGGATCCATTCTATTGCCGAAAAGAATGCATTTACCACCCTCAAAGACAATAAACCGAACTTTAGAAATAAGCCTACTTGCCGACTCATAAATCCATCAAAGTCAGAAATCGGAACAATAAGCAAAACAATACTCGAAAACATCGATAAAAACGTCACTGAAGCGACACACGTAAACCAGTGGAAAAACACAACCTCCGTCTTAAAATGGTTTGAAGTGCTACCAAACAAGCAGAACTCCACCTTCATATCCTTTGACGTGATTGATTTTTACCCATCAATCTCCAAGGAGCTACTAAATAACGCATTGGAGTATGCCTCCCATTTTATTAACATCACAGAAAATGATAGAAAAATCATCTTACACACAAAAAAAATCGGTACTCTACAACCAGCACATCCCGTGGACCAAGAAGTCATCCAACAACCTGTTTGACGTCACTATGGGCTCCTTCGACGGAGCGGAAACATGTGAATTGGTCGGGACGTTCTTACTGTCACAACTAACCGGGAAACTTGGCCCCAATATCGGCCTCTATAGAGATGACGGACTGGCAGTCATGGAAAACTCACCTCGCAACGTCGAAAAAATCAAACAAGAGATCAGCAAAATTTTTAACTCATATGGACTAAGAATAACAATCGAAGCAAATAAGAAAATTGTAGATTTTTTAGATGTTACGCTTGATCTCAATACAGGAACCTACAAACCATATATGAAGCCCAACAACCAACCACAATACATACACAACCGATCAAACCACCCGCCAAACATACTCAAAAATATCCCTGCGGCCATAAACAAAAGACTGGTCGAGTTATCCTCTAAGAAGAAAGTTTTCGAGGATGCGTCGAAGGATTACCAGGACGCCCTCAACAAAAGCGGATATACGCACAACTTGACTACAAGCACACAACAACAAAGAAAACAAACAAGAATCGAAGCAGGAAAATCATTTGGTACAACCCTCCTTTTAGCAGGAATATTGAGACCAATATTGGAAAGAAATTCTTCAAAATCTTAGATGAAGAGTTCCCACCAGGTAATAAATTAAAGAAAATTTTCAATAGGAACACAGTTAAATTAAGCTAAAGTTGCATGCCAAACATCAAAAACGTAATTGACGCCCACAACAAGTCTATAATCCAAAAAATATGCGGTCCCCCCACAATCCCTTGTAATTGTAGAAATAAAGAGTTGTGCCCCTTGGACGGTCAATGCCGGGAAGAAGGAATAGTCTACCAGGCAACTGTCATACCTAAGGAAACCTCTGAGAAGCAAACATACATCGGCATCTCTTCCACAGAATTTAAAACCCGCTATAATAACCATAAGAGTTCTTTTACCCACCCCAAAAAAAGAAACACAACAGAACTGAGTAAGCACATCTGGTCACAATAAGATCAAGACATCGAATTCGACATAAAATGGAAAATACTAAAACGCGCTAAACCTTACAATACTACAACCAAACGATGCAATCTATGCCTATACGAAAAGTTTTATTTAATGTACAAGCCTCTAGAGGCTTCCCTCAATAAGCGTTCAGAACTTATGTCCAAATGCAGACACTCAAATAAGTTTCTCTTACATTCCAAACGCACGCACACAAGATTTAAGACGCAAGTTAATACATGACTAGACCACCTGTTCCTTTTTCTTGTTCATTATGTACTCTTCAGTCGCACTCAATCACCTAAAGAGTGAAGGCATGTTTCCTTCACGAAACAAATTTGTCGTGATTTAGATATTTTGTGTTAGTCCGACTCAATTAATTGTTTATATCATGCTCCGTATACCATTGAGCACTTTTCTATGGATGCATTATATCTTGTTCATATATATATATGTGTATATATATATATATATACATATGTATATATATTCTATGGATGCATTATATCTTGTTCATATATATATATATGTATGTGTATATATATACATATATATATATATATATATATACATATGTATATATGTCTCTTTAAATTGGGATTTAGGCGAAATATGGTATGAAAAAACGCGACTGTTGGGAGAACTCGACCTTTAGGCCAAAAAACCGTTTCGCCTGAACGTTTTACACACTGTTTTATATGGGAATGCGTAACTCTATACGCAAGTCCGATTTACCACATAATGTTTATGCTATTACTTCTCTGTACACCTACTTACGTACATGTATCCGTTAACACTAATGACTTAGGTGCCATTAAAATAACATGCATATATATCTCAAAACCAAAAGGGGAAATATAATCTTAAGTATTTAATTGTTTCTGTTTTCGCCTTTTGTATTAGCGGATTTGACCTTTCGCCTAACAGGTCCATCCATGCGTTATATATATATATATATATATATATATATAAATATATATATATATATATATATATATATATATATATATATATATATATATATATATATACGGAAACTTTATATATATAGTAGGTCGAGGTTGGTATATCGAAGTTAGAATGTGTAGGTCGAAAGGTAAATAGTAGTACAATCGATCTTGAATTTTTATACCAATCCTAGATAGAGCATAGCCCTTATCAAAGCAGGAAAGGTTCAGAGAAAATACCAGAGAGAAAAATTGAGCTGTACCGAGGGTTTGAACCCGCCATCCTCCGCTTTCCGGGCAGAGTCTGTGACCACTACACCAGTTCGGCTTGTGATTCACAGAAGTGACAAACAGGCTACAAAAACCTAGTGTGATTCAATTTTCTCTCTTTGTTACCATGGAAGTCCCAAGCGGGATGAATAATCAGTAGGTCGAGGTTGGTAGATCGAAGTTAGAATGTGTAGGTCGAAAGGTAAATAGTAGTTTCTCTGAACCTTTCCTGCTTTGATAAGGGCTATGCTTTATCTAGGATTGGTATAAAAGTGCAAGATCGATTGTACTACTATTTACCTTTCGACCTATATATATATATATATATATATATATATATATATTATATATATATATATATATATATAATATATATATATAACACTAATTCCCACCTTAAGGGGAAATTGTTATATCTGCTTGTACATAGGGCCAAAAAGAGATAATAAAATACATAAGAAATAAATTCGCCCTAACGTCTAAACATATTATTAACGTTATTTCAATGGCCAGCCATCCGTTCGTGTTAACGGCTAGGTGTCCGTAAATTTAATAACTTTGAAGTAATGGCATGTAGTTTGTAAATCTAAGAGGGCGCCCTTGTAATTTTACGTATTCCTATAGAAAAAGTGTGTGGAAACGTTAAGGCGAAACTTATATTTCACCCGAAAATTTTTTTCCCCTTAAGGTCGACTTTTCAACAACAACTTTCCCCCTAAGTGCCGAATTAGAGAAATATATATGAATGAGTCAATCCAAGCTATATTAAATAGTCGCACAGAGACCTTGGGCCATTTTTCCTCTAACATAGGCATTTGCCTTATACTGAAAGAGGATATTTTTTTGTGAATGGAAAACTTAGCCTCAAGCAGGATTCGAACCAGCGACCTCCCGCACACGGGGCAGATGCTCTGACCACTGAGCCACTGAGGCCTATGTGGTAGAACGCGGTCAACTAAGCTTAAATAATGTTGGGTTAAGTTCTCCATTGTTACGTCATAGGAACGCGTCCCATGTAGTATTGAGTCGGTAGAGTGACGTAGCGACTTTACATGAATGAGTCAATCCACGCTATATTAAATAGTCGCACAAAGACCTTGGGCCATTTTTCCTCTAACATAGGCACTTGCCTTATACTGAAAGAGGATATTTTTTTGTGAATGGAAAACTTAAGCCTGGGTTCCATATATGCGATTCAACTTGCGATTCAACTTTCAACTTAGTTGACACACCAGTTGCATAGTGGGACCGGGAATCAACTTGACAATCGACTCAACTCGGTCGAGTTGAAACCAAAGTTGAAAGAAATAGAACATGTTCTATTTGCTGCAACTTTACATGTAACTTTTTCAACTGCGCATGCGCCAAGGTGTGTATTCCGCGAAATTTGACCGATCAAGCGAACACAAAGTTTGTAAATATGGCAGCAAAGACAGCCAATTACTTCGCATTTATAGAAAAAGTATACGTCCTTAGAGTGTCTCTGCCAAACGGACTCAAAGGATAACAGTTAACTAAGCGTCCACTGGTTAGTTTTGGAAAATATTGCCAAGGGATTTGATTTTGCAGGTAAAAATGTGACAGAAAGATGCGTGTGGATGCACAACCGCTGTGCCCAACGTACAGGCGAGTGTACAACCTAGCACATACAAGGCCTATAGACAGTGCACATAACCATCCATACACTCGGCCTAGGCTTGTAAGCTAGTCTAGTCACACAGGCTAGAGCAGGATCCTGCTCTTCGCCTATATCCTGCCCTAGTCGAGGTTATACTAACTAGCCAGCACTAGGCCATATACTGTCCAGCACTAGGCCTAGTACTGTTGTACGATACCTTGCTGTATCGAGTGACTTTGGGAGAAGAACCTACAACTTAAATTATAAACGTTCATGTTACCCTAGTTGTAAACACACATGCAGTTCTAACGTTATTTAACGTTATATTAGTGTATCATGCCGATGGCCTACATAGTAATGCAAATAAGAATTATTTAATGTTTAATTGTATGTAGGCTGTGCAATAAATAACGTTATAACCGCCTGTGGTTGTGAACCTGGCGATTGATCAGTACACGAAACCTAGGCCTAAGTTAGGGATTAATCACAAAGTCATTCGCATGTGAACGACCTAACATATACTTGTGACCTAGGCTAGGCGAAACATTAGATTTGTGTCATAGACGGGGCCTACTGGGTTTATTACTAGGCCTAGTTCTAGGGGCCTGGGCTTATACTTGTACTAGTCTGTAACAAATTAGGCCTAGGCCCCTAGGCCTATACTGTACTTTTTCCAAAGTCCCCGAGACTCTCTGGCCGAGAGCAAATGGACGAAACCAAACGTCAAACGTTACTCCCGAAGGAGTTCTGATCCCCAAGGGAGCTACGTCCCCGAAAAGACAACAAACTTAACTGAACAACCAACCTCTTGACTCTCATCTGACCTCTGCACAGGGGCGGCGATCTGTTAAAATTATTGCGAGGGCACCTGCTTGAGTGAACACTTTGCGCCTCCGGCCAGGGGTACAGGGGATCTTCTTACTAGGTGTGTTGGGGTCCAGGGGCGAAGCCCCTGGAAGCCAAGCGATTTGGTGCATTGATTTTCGAGGACACAGATCACATATTTCTGATCTGAAGTTCTCCCCAGCTGCTATTAATAGGCTAATATCACAATTATTCATATCGCAAATGTGTGTAACATTTATTTTTCTGCATACCTCATAATATGGGGGGGGGGCATTTGATATATGCCCCACTAAAAATATTGAGGGGGACATGTCCCCCCGTGTCGCCGCCCATATACCTCAGCTCTACATTCAGGATCTGTCATGCGTGGTCCCATTCTCACCTGGCTGGGAAGAACAAATACTGCATATAACATTATCACAGGTAAAAGGTCTAAGGAGGGCTATAGCTTCAGTTTCATTTGGGGTAAACATTAGGATGGATGTTAGACAGGGGTTTGGGGCTAAGTGAAGGTGAAGTCAATTTGGAGGTTAGGGATAAGTGGAAATGGGAATAGACAAACGTGAAACGTGAAAGAAATGAAATCATTCTTCACACTACTGCAGTGGGAACGAACACTATTCAATATGGGATTTGATAGTTAAATGCTGCGGTCATGATATATTGTGTTAGTTACTGATACATGGGTAACATGGGCAAGGCCTTTGAAAGGCTTTCGAATAGGGTCAGAGGACTAAATCATCCTACTTCAGTGCCTTCATTATTTATGATTTTTGGTCGTTGTAACACATAATTAACAACCTAATAATTTTTGAAGAAAACCTGAAAACCTGAAAACTGCATTCTTCAAGTAACACTTCAAGTAACACTTTCAGTGTATCCAGCCCTCAATTTAGCCGTTCCAAGGCCCACGTTGACTCTGTGGGAGTTAGCAGGTAGGCCCTATGATATGACTTAGTACCATTCGATCGTACTCTTTCCATTGTGTCGTGCGTCCACGGTGTTTAAACATATATCATATAGGCTAAATCTGTTTTTCAAAAATAGGCATGGGATATCCATGGGTATCCATCCTTCTAGTATCCTCCTACAATCACTATAGCTCGGTCTTAGACAAAGCATAACTGTTATGTTAGTCATGTGGCACTTGAGTAGATCTAATGGCCCTTGAGTAGGTCTGCTTTAGGTTCATGTTCCAATAAGCTGCGACATATACAATAACGTCCTTCGCACATAAGCCTATCTGTTAGTAGAAACTTGTGCCGATGTTCCCATATTTTCGTGGCAGTGCACCCCCTGTTTTTTAGTGCCTCCACTCAATCTACCTTACCTATTTTTAATTTGAAAGTAACCCATTCCCATACAAATAGAAAAAGAAGTTACTACATCATCACTTGCCAGGTGACACTTTATAACAGGGGTTCTCGAGTGTTTTGGGCCGATGGTCACTTTCAGAGATTTTTCTTTGTAACAGTAGTAGCAACAAGAATTGAATATCAAAATTCTTATTTAACATTTGGGCTTCGAAATTTTCATGGGTCATTTTAGAGCGCTTCGCAGGGCGCAAATGGCCTACGGGCCGCTGCTTGAGAACCTAGACTATATGAAAAACTTATTTTATCATTTTCGTGTGCAATCGTGCTTATATTATGACTAATTTGGCCTTCCTTACGTGTCTATTGTCATTTCATTATGCAGTTACTTAAACATATTCATCCATTTTCAATTATTTGCTTTGCTGTTCAGCTGTTGTATTATTCTATCTATATTCGTGCTGTTGAAAAGAGAGCTTCGGATTATGCTAAAGTGTGCCAAAAATCGTACATTTTAATAATATATAATGCAAAGCTTGAAAATGAATGGTCGAACTCCAAACTTCACAGGACATTCCTGAGCTGAGATGTAAAATGTTGAAGCTTATTTACTAAATTCAAAATGGTAGATTGCGCAATAGTTTGTAATGTCTTCTTGTACTAGTCAAATTGCCGTCGACATGTTTCTTCGTTTGTTTGTTTGTTTTTTTTTTCAAAAGCTACTGCACCTTGTGCCAAAGTGTGATCACTCTCTTACTGTTATAGGGTGATTTGACTTAGTCAAATTGACTACAAGTTCTCCCTTTACAACATGCTTTGAAAAAAAAAAACAGTTAACTTTTCTTGGCCATGTAAACATTTCAATTTCAAAAGAAACTAAGGCAATTTGAGTTGTACAAGGAGGACATCACAATTATTGCGCAATCGACCACTTCAAGTTACGTGAATAAATTTCAACATTTTCTATCAGAGCAATGGAATATTCTATGAAAGTCAAATATACTTTTTTGTAATTCTAGATTTAAGGTACGGTACACTTAAAGTTAAGTTATCGTTACCGCGCTTACCCTTCAAAGTATAAAAGTGTAACATCAGGAATTATTTAAACACTTGGTTTAACTATATGTCTGTAACAGAGTCTATTGCCTGGCTATGACCTTGTGCAGATATCCCGTAGGATGGAGAGGACCCCCTCCATTTTCAAGTTGCACAATGAATTAGCATGTTCATAAACTTTTTCATTTGACATCAGCAAGTTTACTTAAATGTTGTTTACTCACGCTCTCCATTTATTCTAAAATGTTGGTCCACTTAAAAGCATAGCCTGTGTTCAGTTTGCCTTATATTGTAAGGGCTTCTGATGGGTTCGTCTTTTGGCGAACACTAAGGTTTGTTTCTTGTAGGTAATTATTGTATCAAATCATGAGCAAATGCCTTCTCCCCTCTGAAAATCAGCGCGTCATATCAGTAAATCACTTGTTTGAAACTAAATTGCGCCATACCTGTCTAGCGGTGACACTTCATCAACCTCCTCACCCCCATAGTGCAACACAGACAGGAATAAGATGAATTTAATTCGAAGTATTCCTTTAGTTATCTTTAGTATATTCTTTTGGCGTAGATTTCTGGGGTCGTAGTCTACGGGGGGCAGCTCCCTCAGAGATTACCAAGTCCTAAAAGAAGGTTAGCCCATTTAAAAAACAAGATACCAAAAATGCTAAAAATTTCACTGTCCTAATTATGATTTGAAGGCCCTCAGACCATGGAAATGGCATTCAAGGGCTCCAGTTTCTCCGAATTTCCCCGAGGAGATCCCGGACCCCTCTACAGATTCATTTTGTGTTTGAATTAGTCCTCACGAATGGGCCTCTTCCTTAAAGTTTGGATCCACCCATGTCCTGGTAGGAATGGTGCTGCACTAACTGTAACTTCATGATGTATGTAATACACTCCATGAGCGATGTAGACTTAAGATTTTTCGAAGGCATACTCTTTCTTTTTACAAATGGGACAGCGTGCTATTTCTCCTACAAAGGGATTTTACTGAAAATCTTTTTCTAATTTACCCTTTTCCTTTGAAGTCTAAACTAATTAAGCATGAAATCTGAAGATACAGAATAATGAGATGCAAGTTACAAGGCATACAAAGTACCGTTTCCCGCAGCGTTGGCAGCATTTTGACGAAAATTTTCTGGATGGGCCTTCTGTACGCGACTACAAAGTGGTAACCTTTGAGCCTGGCCATGAGAAGACCGAAGAAAATTACTTAATACTAAGACTGTTCTAAACATACACCGGTGATAAGTTCAATGCCTTAAGTACCCTATTGCTAGAGAGCTATTTTGCATCTAAGCCATCATAAAAAAAATAAATAAATTTTCTCAAAGGTGATACCTTAGGCAACACCTCTTCTTATCCTTAAAAAAATCCGGAAAATGCACTCAACAATGAAAGATAATTTAAGCCCTGTAATCAGTTTAAAGCTTTGACAAAGATAGCAACATTTTTCATCTAGATATACAAAAAAGTTTTTTAAAGGGTGAGGGTGTCACCCTCTCCCCTTTACCGGAGATGAGGAACACGAAATATTCACTACATAATGATCATTCTAATCTTATTAAATCATATAATTAATATAAAACTTTTCCAAGGGAAGCACCAGCCTGCAACTTAGCTAATTTACGTAAATGTCCTCCTGCCCTTAGGGCGGCTCCCTGGCGGGGGTGACAAAGGAAAGATTGGTCTGGGTATCAACTATAATTGGTATGCCACCGCCGGGGCTCCACTTAGTGTTGTTAACTCCCCCCCCCCCCTTTCCCCTTGAATTTTGCCTAGGCTACGGCCCTGATTATGTCTTCATATAGACTGGCGAAAATAACATTTACAGGCCGCATAAGATGCATATGCATCAATACAAACTCTTTCCTTTGAGGTCTCAAAAGTAATAAACTTACACACGAAAAAGATCACTAGTATCGGTAAAATCCTTATAATAGGTCTCTGAGCAGCTTTAGTATGTGTTTTAAGTTTTAACAAAGGAAAAAGCTGATTGAACAAATGACGGACACGCAGTAATTTTGCAGTGTGTTTGTACCTATCTTTGGGGTATTATTACATCTGCCATCTCCTCTTGGTCAAATGTAGGGGGTTCTACCATATCTAGCCATCCGTTATTGGGTATCTTGCACTCTGATTGGTTCAGCACTGACCTGTTTTTCCACAACACACGGTCAGTAAACGTAAATACTGATAAGAATGAAGTTTTTCATACATTTTCGGTGGTAGAATCGAATAGGAATAAACCACATTTGTCGGACTATTATTGTTTCATAAAACATCTTGACTCCAAATTTGGCAAAATAATGGACTTGGCTTCGCCTCATCCGTTATTTTGCCAAATTTGGAGTCTCGGAGGTTTATTCACCAATAATAGTCCGCTAAATGCGATTTATTCCTGAAATATATATCTCCAATCCCCGAGATCTGCGTCTACACTTCCATTAATTACCTAGTATGGTACTTAGGCAACAATGAAAAGTTGCATGAGAGCTGCGCGTGTGAGACCAACCAACGGTTGCGTCGAAAGTTGATTGAAAAGTCGCGCAACTTGTTGAAAGTTGAATCGCAAGTTGAATCGCGTATATGGGACCCGGGCTTTAGCCTCAAGCAGGATTCGAACCAGCGACCTCCCGCACACAAGGCGGATGCCCTGACCACTGAGCCACTGAGGCCTATGTGGTAGAACGCGGTCAACTAAGCTTAAATAATGTTGGGTTAAGTTTTCCATTGTTACGTCATAGGAAAGTGTCCCATGTAGTATTGAGTCGGTAGAGTGACGTAGCGACTTTACATGAATGAGTCAATCCACGCTATATTAAATAGTCGCACAAAGACCTTGGGCCATTTTTCCTCTAACATAGGCACTTGCCTTATACTGAAAGAGGATATTTTTTTGCGAATGGAAAACTTAGCCTCAAGCAGGATTCGAACCAGCGACCTCCCGCACACAAGGCGGATGCTCTGACCACTGAGCCACTGAGGCCTATGTGGTAGAACGCGGTCAACTAAGCTTAAATAATGTTGGGTTAAGTTTTCCATTGTTACGTCATAGGAACGCGTCCCATGTAGTATTGAGTCGGTAGAATGACGTAGCGACTTTACATGAATGAGTCAATCCACGCTATATTAAATAGTCGCACAAAGACCTTGGGCCATTTTTCCTCTAACATAGGCACTTGCCTTATACTGAAAGAGGATATTTTTTTGTGAATGGAAAACTTAGCCTCAAGCAGGATTCGAACCAGCGACCTCCCGCACACAAGGCGGATGCTCTGACCACTGAGCCACTGAGGCCTATGTGGTAGAACGCGGTCAACTAAGCTTAAATAATGTTGGGTTAAGTTCTCCATTGTTACGTCATAGGAACGCGTCCCATGTAGTATTGAGTCGGTAGAGTGACGTAGCGACTTTATATGAATGAGTCAATCCACGCTATATTAAATAGTCGCACAAAGACCTTGGGCCATTTTTCCTCTAACATAGGCACTTGCCTATGTTAGAGGAAAAATGGCCCAAGGTCTCTGTGCGACTATTTCATATAGCGTGGATTGACTCATAATATAATCATATATTATATATATATATATTATATATATATATATATATATATAATATGTATATATATATATATATATAGATATATATTATATATATATATATATATATATCTAATGCGTTTGTTTTCAACAGCATTGTGTAGGATACAAAAACTATTCAAAATATTTGTCTTTTTTCTATAATAAATTCAAAAAAGAGGGGACTGCTATACTGTTAATACGCATCTCACCTGTTACTGTATTTAACTACTTATTCTATTTCTTTTTAGGAAAAATAATGTATACGTTTGACTCATAAAAGTTAGTCATGAAATTTAGTTGACATCTGTCTCTAATTAAACTGGCTTTGTTGAATGAAAAAATACTCAAATATGCCTAAAATTACATTTAGGCACCCGTATGATTTGATTAAATACCCCATTTGACATACGACAGTGAACAGAATACAACAAGGTATACCGAATTAATCTGTATTTTGATTTGCTGCTCATCTTCATTTCTCAGTACATTCTTACAGTAATGGTCAGTCATTGGTCACGTTTAAACAATTTTTAAAAAGGCGTCAAAAGCAATGAGAAAACCTAGTGATTCCCGAAATAGAGCTTATCTCAAACCACACTGCTGCCAAACTCAGACTACTCTGAAAAATGACCCAAGTGTAGCCAAAACCCATCACAGCTTCACTCTGACAACAACCCGAGTAACCTGCCCAGCTGGTTTTGTATGTTAATCTGAGAACAGCCAGTACTGGGCCCGATTGGCTCCAATGAATACCCAATTTAGCCCAATCGCCCAATCCGGGTAAGATTGTCTCCCTGGGAAGATGTAAGTGTGGCCCAAAAAGGGTAGCCTGTTGTGGGCCCGATTAGGCGTCTCAAAGAAGTATTGTTGCCTAGGATACTTTGAGTACCTTTTAAAGCATTGTCCGAACAAGACATTTTCATTTGGTATTAAACTGGGGTTTATACTGCAGGCTAGGAGGCCACTTCTCATGTACAGCAATTCTCATATGGAAAATATATCAACAATTCTTGCTGGAAAGCTGAATTTACTAAAAGTTCTTCAGCAGGACTTTTCGGCTATCCACTGGTTTCCTCAGGGATATTTTGACGATTTCTGTTGATAACTAGTGACCTGTATGTTGCGAGAAGCAGGTTCATGCATCTTGCATTGACGAATATTCGCCAATATGTTAATTCCCAATTATTATGATTCTTCTAATCTCTTGTCAATAGTAGCCTTTTTGGCATTATTTTTGTCTGTATTTGGTATCCAAAATTTCAAAGCCCGACTGTACTTGGTAGTGAAAATTTCAAAACTGAATTACAGCAAGAAAAAATATTTGTACAACATATGCCAACACTTCTATTTAATCGCGTGTCAGTGGTAGGGATTGGACCTTTCCGAATGTATTTGCTAGTAAAAATGGTAAAACTGAGCCACAACAAGAAAAAAAAACATGCGCCAACACGTAGTGCTGTTAACGTCATCACCCATATGGCTATTCTATTTTTCATACTAGTTGTCAATTGCTATGCGTAATAGAAGTTAAGTCTTGGAGGCAGAAAGTTTACAAAAGAAGCTTCTTGGAAAACAATACTTCCCCGGTCAATAAAATCATGAAGCGGTGGTAGTATGCAGTGCACCTCAGTCTTTGACTACACACATGCGAGCTATTGTGCGAGGTTTTGTTTCCATTACTTCTTATGTACTAAAATAGTTGTGACAAGTGCATTTTGTTCAGTATAGTGTATCTGTGAACACGTTTACAGTTTACGAATTTTGCATATATATAAAGCAAATCGGAATTTCAACCCATTTAAGCATAATTGATTAATCATGAACACCAAATATGCCACCTTTGGAAGTAAAATTTGTGTTAAAGCATTTACGTTTTTTTAGTACCTGAAAAAAATTGGCATCCGTGAGGAGGGCATGGCCCAATGACCTCCCCTGTGTACTCCACTGAGGTCAACTGTCCAGGCAGTTGGGCGTTATCGGGCACAACTTACATTGTACTTCCCTCTTCAAGTCACTAGCCGTACCGAAAGACAGACTCAAGAGAACATTAACTTAGTTTAGCGAAATGGGATGAGATTCCCGGCATTTACATAGCCTAAAACGATAAATTCTACTTAAGTTACTTGAAAAGATGGAAAGGGTTTGTTCTATATTTAGCTATTAGTAACGAAATTGAGGAAATTGAGAAATGACCCTTTTGAAAGCTATAAAATAAGTAAACCGACGGGTGGCGACAGAATTTTCCCGACATGCTGGGCCATGCCAGCGACCCCACGTTCCGTTAGCATATCGGGGTGGGGGTTGATAAAGGATATGAAGGGACCTAACTATCCCACGTCATCGCAGAGTACCGTATATTTAGCATTATATCACTTAAAGGAGCTGACTAGCCGCCAAAGTAGAATAAATTCTCGGACCCGCCGACTTCGTTACGTCACATCCGGTTATGCTTCTTGGTTTATCGATTCGATCCGATACCGATACTTATCAAAGCCATGCATGCAGTGTGTTTGGTGTAACAGTACACTTGTTACTGTCGTTAAACCAAGTAACTTAACGTTAGCCTAACGTTAGGCTAGCGTTAGGGCCTAGGTCTACCACGGAAAAAACAAACTCGATTGATTCGAAAACAAAAACAGTTGCACATACCTGCAAAATCCACTAATGTTGTTCATGAACCTCTTGCTGATTGAATGCGCGAAAATAGGGCGTGTGCCTTGCCAGAAGTAACGCTAAAATATACTAACATACGTTAGTACGTTGTAAGTTGTGTGTGCTACATACCTGTTAATTGCATCGATCAGAACCGATACACAGTGAAAAACGATTCAAAATTGCCGTGGTGGCCAGAACAAAAAGTAACAACTAGAAATTCAAAAACCAAATCTGTAAAAATATCTTGCAAGTGTAAAATCAAATAACCCAGGAAATAGTAAAGGAACATTATTGCAAAATTACTTTGCAAGATTATTTTAAATGAGAATATAAAACGCTTTAGGATTAATATTTTTAAAATTAGCCAGCACAGAGGGTAATCATCTCGTTTCGTATAATGTATTTATTTTGAAAGTACGCCACTATTCAGCTCCTTTAATATGTCAAGAGCCGAGTTACGGACTGATACTGTTCTTTTGAGTCTGACTCGTGAAATTGCAAAGGGTGCGTAAATTTTTGGAAACCTGACACGAAACAACATGTTATCATTAAGAACAAAAAGAAAAACATAAAAACTGTAAGGGTTGTAGACTCTATAGGGGACAACATACATTGTGTCGAAACCACCTGGACTACCCGATGAAATAGCCAATCTTTGCTCCGTGAGTCGCTCACCAACTGACCGTACCGCATGGCACACACTTGTCTAGAGAACAGCAACTAGGCTTTGCGATATGGGATGAAATTTACGACCTCTACATAACCTGTGTATCCTGCCTGCATTTTACTTGGTAAGATTGATAGGACTAGTCGTTATCTAGCTATGTGGAATGGAACTACTGAAGAAACTGGGGTGACATTACAGCGCGCGTAGTGAGTCGAAATTTTGGGTTCTGATTACAGAAATTGTCCTCGTTCTTTCACTTCTTTTCCTCTTTCTTTTCCGACTGGTGCAGAATTTACCGCGTCAATGCCAAAAACCACATGAACGATGAACTCCTTTAGTATACAATGATACTGAAAAGCCCTATGTAGCTTTTTTGCCAACAGAATGTGTTTTAAGTTTCAAAAAGTGTTGCTTACGGGCTTTGAAAATATTGTAATAAACGTTGTCTACAAATGCATTCCAATCTCCTGTCTTCCGTTTGCATCAGCCCCTTTCTCTTGCCCTGCTTTGTCCCTCCCTCCCCTGTTCTTTTCTCTGTTTACTCGGTCGTTCTATCTCCCTCTTCTCTCTTCTCTTTTTTCTCTTTTTTTTTTCCCTCTTTCTTCTTCCCTCTAACTTTCCCTCTTTAGTCCATTTTGCCGACTAGTGCAGGATTTTGCCGACTGCGTGGATGATGGGGGTGTCACACCCCGCACCCCCTCTACATCGGCCCTGACTGTAGCACAATATAGGCCTAGTATATATACAAATTATCGCGTCCCTCTCTGTGGAACATAGCCTAATTGAAAGCTTATGTGATTTGAAATAACAAAAATACCTATTAATTTAACAGGTAGGCGGTAGCATTATCTGATACTAAGTAGGCAGTCCCTTGTGTTAAGAGTTTTTCAAAACAAGTGCCTAACGGTTGTTGCGTCTTTTATGTAATGCGTCTTCTTTGTGCTGTTTGCATTCCTACTGGAAATATCTACTTTCAGCCTATGAAAAGGCTATTGTCATTACAATAAACTGCAACTCAGTTCTATTTCTGCACGTAACCTGCATCGAAATGAATGAGTCTTCCTAGAACCTTCGTCGGACTAACTTCCAAAGCACGGTACTCATCTAATGTCGTTTGTAGACCAGTTAAATGCATTATTCCACACTGACCACAGCTGTCCAGCTGACCACAGCTGTCTCTTAAATACCCCCAGAGCATCCGGAGGCTTAGCCCCATGAACCCACCAGAACGCCCGGCTCCTATACTAAACCCCACATCGGCCCTTCCGCCGCCAAGGGGGATCGCTTTATTCTTTGGCAACTTTCATTTCTACCCAAGTTAATACTATGTACTACCCTCATCACCGTACATATCGTAGGCTGTAGTACAAATTAATGGACCATGCACTCAACAGACATAGAGTAGTTTAGTTCGTCGTATTTACCAGCACGAACGATTCTATAATAGCTGTAGCCTTATATAAATTATGTAACCAAAACCCACATTAAATGTTTCTCACATGATGTATGGTACATAAAATTGATGGAGTAACAAATTTAACTATGACTCCACAAACGCCTACACTTTGATTTTTTTCTAAGATCCACAATTAATATGATGTATGATAAAAACAAACTGTTTCTCGGGGGACATAAAAGTGTTATAATTTCACAAAAATTCTCCAACCTATACTTCGATCGCAATTTTGTTCCTAGGCTTAATTCACCTGTTTCGAAACAGAATTATAGTGCTGCATATTTACGCAAACTACTGTACGTCTTCCTCAACGAAAAACTATTGTAATTTTTCAATTTCTTTGTAACAAATGTTCCTGTTTGAAGTTTGTGTCTTAACATGAAGTTTTGTTTTTGAACAGAAATCCTACAAATATGCTGAAAACACAAAAGCTGTTTTTATGGACTGTAATATTTTTAGGAGACATGAAATATTACTGTAAATTTACAACCATTGGTGGTAACGTATGCATCGGTTACAAGTTTGTTTCTCTACAGAAAGCAAATGTTTTTGAACGGTCATTCAATGACAATCAAATAAACTTACATGAACTTTACATGTACAAAAATTGACCTATAATGAGACATAAAGTTATTGTAAATGTCAGGGCCGTAGCGAGCGGGGGGGGGGGGGGTGTGGGGGTATCACACCCACCCAATATTTGATCGCACGTCGGCAAATTTTCGGTCTGTCGCAAAAAGAGGAGAGGAAAAGGAAAAGAAGAGGAAAAGAGGAGAGGAGGAAAAGAAGAGAAAAGAAGGGAAAAGAAAAGGAAAGGAATGGAAGGAAAGGGAAGACGGAGAATGAAAAGAAAAAAAAAAAAGAAAGAGAGAACGGGCCAATCTTATATCGACTATTTCGATTTTCGGCTCTTCATCTAATTGGCCCATTCAAGTTGAAGGCCCGTCGGCAAATTGATTATGCATGTGAGGGCCTTATACGGCCGTATCAACCTCACTTTTGTCATCACTATGGGGAGTAGCACCCAATTACCCATGGAGAGGGTAGCCTTAGCCCCTCTTCTAAACCCTAACCTTGACTTCAAACACATTTTGCAAACTTCTGAGGATCCGGTTTACCCACAAATATCCTGGGAAAACATAATGCGTGCCGCGCGTGTCTTCCCTTCACTGCAATCTCAGGCTTTTAACTTTTGAACACCAGAACACCGAAATGAAACAGATACAGAACCCATCTTCAGATCCTGGCGTTCAAAGCATATTTTGAACACTTGTGTTAAGATTCTGAACACTTTTTCTCCCTTTATAAACGCCGGACGCCTATCCACTTATCATATTTGGAATTCTGAACGCATAGTGTTCCAATTCTGAACGACAGGTTCAGCTCCTGAAATATAGTGGCATGACGGGAGGAATAGCCTAACACATCAGAATTAACCGGAATCTTTGCACTGGATAATGCATTATGAACCAAAATATACCAAACCTGCATGAGACTTAATTTTTACTGAGAGATTATGCTAAAACCTCAGAGCTTCTGGGGGCGAAGCCCCCCGGACCCCCACCAGGGGCCCTAAGGCCGGCCCAGTGTTTAAGCAAGGCCCTATTTGTGGGACAATGTCGCATAAACGGCGAAAAATGTCGCACACAAAAAATCTGACACGCAAATTCTACCCGGGTGTAAATTTTGAGGTTCCTTATTAGGGCAGAAATCCACTCAAATATTGCACCATTTGCGATCTAGGCACCTTTAAATTCCAAAAATTTCCAAAGGGGGAGGGGGACACTCCCTCCCCTTAGACCCCTCCCCCAGGCTACAGATCATTAAATGTCGCATTGAGAAAACGTCCAGGCTAAAACACTGGCGGGGCTGGATCCGAACCGCCTAAAACTGTAGCGGCCTGACGAGACGGACAGCCTAATACATTAAAATTAGTGGGAATCTTTGCATTTGATGATGCATTATGAACAAAAATATATCCATCCTGAGGCTTAATTTTTCACCCAGAGATATACTAAAACCACAGAGCTTCCGGAGCTTCGCCCTCGGCCTCCGGAATCCACCATAGGTCCTTAGGCGGGCCCAGTGTTTTAGCCCGCCCCTATTTGTGCAACAATGTCACATAAACGGCGACAACTGTCGCACACAATTATGCACAATTATTTTTTAACAGTGTAGGAACATTTGTAGCCATCAAGTATGTAAGGCGTTGGTATGCGGCTAATTTTTTTAGTATTACAGGGGACAAATGTGCATTGTCACACATGACCCTATGTTGGAAGTGGGGACTGTTGAATATTGGTGAAGCACCTCTCAGTGACATTTCTGGTTCTTTCACAGCTACATGCTGTTGGGAAAATGTTTTATATCGATAAAGAAGAGAGAGAACTGGCCAATGAGTGCTTTTTGTCAGTATGAATGCGTGTTAACAACCATGGCAACACTGATTGTAAATCATGATTGCTATGAACGTATTTTCAACACATGCCGTATGGCTAAAACTATTCGTAATGATAAGATGCTACATCGTATTATCGTTTAATTTAAAGTTTAGAGATGAAGGCTGCAAACAAGTGTGTGTAATATAGACCTGCGTATGGTGTATTGTGTGCGTGGTTACCAAGAGGAAAAAGTGTTACCGTTAGTACGGTCTATTTTAAAATGCATCCGAATTTATACTGTAGAAGAGAAAATAATTTAGTCATTTTATATTTGTGTCTGCAATTGAGTGCAAAGAGAGTGGATTTAGCAATTGAAATAACTTCGTAGAAGATAATTAAAGATCAATAAACACACGTGTATCGTTGGAGTATCAACAAAAACGACGACCCAGGAATTAATTTACGACCTGCTTAGATAATTAACAGATCAGATGTCAGTAGACTTGATCTCTGAGGGGTGTGGTTGTCCACAGTTCATATATAATGTAGCCAAAGCATGCTAGGCGAAAGTTATTATGACTTTCATTATCTTAGGTATTTCAGAGTAGATGTGTTACCGTTAGTATGCAGTGTCCATGAAATCCTTGCAATAAATACCATACCACCAATACACGTACAGAGTTGTGCACAACAAAGTCTAGGTCTCATGACATACATTGGCGGAGTAACAACATGTTTACTCCACAGTGAAGCTATTGGTAGTATCTGACATAGGTGTGTAGTCAATGACGGTGGAATTTCACACTAGTCGGATGTACAAAAAACAGAGAAAATGGATAAGTACCTAACATGGACCCACATCACCTTCTCTATACATGATTTAGTATGCCTTCTTTGCAAATAAGTCGTCATCATAGATCACGGGTCACTTATAAGCATGATTAGGTCACCCACAAAATTCAACAAACAGCTGCATACTAACGGTAACACGTCAACGGGACGGTACACGTGTGTTGTGCATAGTTTGGAAACTTAGGTGTTAGTGTTTCCAATTTTCTGTAGTTATACCTCAACATGTCCAGCTCAATAAATTTATAAGAAAAATGTATTATTTTCAAAAAAAAAAAAATCAACCCCTGTTTGGGCCAAATGTCGACAAATCGTGAGAATCGACCATATATATATATATATATATATATATATATATATATATATATATATATATATATATATATATTATATATATATATATATATATATATATATATATATATATATGCAAGTAGGAATAAATTCCGAACGTTTATTAAGAGTGCCGTAGTTTGGTATGCACATAATAAATAGTTTTTCCCAAAGACAAAGGTCACAGCGCTTGGTTAAGTTACTGTAAGGCTTAGCCATCTGCATGGACAACGTTAAACAAAACATAAACTCACGCAACAAATCACTGCTGTCCAAACCCCCCGACGAAAATATTAACAATTGTAAATGTAGAAACAAGGCAATTTGCCCTGTCCCCGGCAAATGCCTCACTGACGGGGTCATATACCAAGCCACCGTTACTACATCGAAGGCTGTAGAAACTTATGTCGGCCTAACTGAAACACCATTCAAAAATCGTTGGAGGAACCATAATACTTCCTTCAACGATAAGAAATATAAAAATGCCACCGAACTAAGTAAATTTATTTGGTCCCTTGAAGATAAAAGTATTCCATTTACCATTACATGGAAATTTCTGAAGATCGAACGTGGAATAAGTAGGTCGCTACACGTAGATCAATGTGCTTTAGCAAAATACACATTGCTAAAGCACATTGATCTACGTGTAGCGGTTCACTGCACTTCTATTCCCTATGCCCTATGTACAGCTTTTTTAGAAAGCTTGGTTCAATTTTTCATTTAACTATTATATCACTGTATCAGCAGAAGCTGAAGAAGGTCTGAGGCAGACCGAAATATACTTCATGAGTTTATAACTCTTGTTCTTATTTCTTGTTGGTTTTTGAGCACAACTGTATCAGCTATACTGAGTATATTATACAACCAACACGCGGAACCATATTTTACTATATATATATATATATATATAAAAGAGTAAGACACTAAAAAGGAGTCAACTGCTCGTCTAAAAGTTGTTAAAAGCATCTCAACACGGAGCTTTCGTCTTTTATTTCAGACTTCTTCAGCGTGTATGATGAAGCAAGCATTAAAATCCTTATATATGTGCACCAGAGATTGAAAACAAGTTCGATCCAAACACCTAAATTCCCTACAATTTGAATGATGCCTAACGCCGTATAAAAGGCTTCTGTTCACCCTCTGACTAAATAAATAGGCTCTTCGGTTGTGTTTCTTTATTTTGATTTAAGGTTTTATTTTTTTAGGTATTTTAGGCATTGTACTTTTAACTTCTTCTTCCAGGTGGACAGTAAGGAAGTTGGATTAGAATGGATTTTAAGTTTAAGCCTTTTATTTAGTCAGAGGGTGAACAGAAGCCTTTTATACGGCGTTAGGCATCATTCAAATTGTAGGGAATTTAGGTGTTTGGATCGAACTTGTTTTCAATCTCTGGTGCACATATATAAGGATTTTAATGCTTGCTTCATCATACACGCTGAAGAAGTCTGAAATAAAAGACGAAAGCTCCGTGTTGAGATGCTTTTAACAACTTTTAGACGAGCAGTTGACTCCTTTTTAGTGTCTTACTCTTTTATTGAAATTTTAAAAGTTGAGTCTATTGAATCCAAACGGATCCTGTAAGTCTTTTGAGGAATATTGTTGCTACCAGCCTCTTCATTCTCATTTGTATATATATATATATATATATATATATATATATATATATATATATATATATATAAGAGACATATATATATATAATAGAAATATATACCGTGAAAGGCCGGACTGACGCAAGTTATGCTTGTGTCAGCCTTGCCATTCAGTCTTGAAACCTACTCTGAGCTGCACTGATGAGATCTAACAAGATCGAAACAGTTCTGTCTGCAGATTGAGTTATATATATATATATATATATATATATATATATATATATATATATATATATTATATATATATATATATATATATATATATTATATGTAAAATGTAAGGTGATGGAATCCATGTATGCTTCATATAGTAAATACAATTGAACTAAAGAAGGCCAGCAACCCGGTTAACATTTTGAAGCACGTTTCGATCTTTTTGCAGATATATACCATATACTGTGATACGAAATTTTCGAACACGCCTGTGTTCTTCATCAGCGTATAACGACGATTGACTACTGTGAAAAGGCTGGCAACTTAAGAAAGTCCAACAAGCAAAAACTGGGCAGTCAGGTTAATCGTGGGTTGTGGAAGGTGAAATCACTGATTATCCCTAAATCCCTATTCAGACCCGTGATATGTGTATTGAGAGCTAGGACCCATTTGGTTTCAAAACTGTTGAGAAGAAAAAGAAGAGCCCAATAGTATACATTTAAGATTGGTTAGGTCGCGACCGGGTAAGTTATAATGCTGTCCAACTGTACAACCCTTGTTATATGGTCCGGAGAGTCTCTTTATGATTATTAAACCGAAGACGGAGAGTGCAACCAATGGGTAAAAGTAATTAAAACTGTCACATATCAGAGGGGATGGGGATCTGAATTTAGTAGTGGTAGCCGGGGGATATAAAGGGGGAACCAATAATGATGTGCTTACATGCTGAAAGCGTGGTTTATTACACGTGCGGTTGCCATGATAAGCAGGGGGTTGAGGAAGCCTAGAAGAGGTGAACAAAGATCGTAGGTTGGGTGTTTTCGTCCGACACTAAGGAGAGGATCACTAGATAAATCCCATATGCTGCCGTAGGTAATTGGAATCTTTAACAAGCAGGCGTCAGAGTTTAGTTAGTTTATAGTTGAATTCAAACACCATAGGGATTTGTTGGTTTGGAGTTTTTGAGCTACATGCTAGAAGTTTATCTCTGTCGAATTTGTAGGCTTTAAAGACTGCTTCCTAAGTCCGTTGACTCTGTGATGGAAAAGTAGGGACTTCATTCCTTTTTAGGTTAAATAACCACAAAAAGTCTATTCGAGACAATGCAATTGGATTCCCAGAAGCAGAACACTTGTATCTCCCTAACCTGTCCTTGATATTTTAAAAGAAACTCTCATAGCTAGCAACTTTGCACGTAAAACCGTAAACGTAGGGAACTAACTTGGATAATGAAGCTTCAATCACACCTCACTGGACTAAACAAAGAACTCGGTCTTCTTAATCAGTACACCTTTCATCAAAAACTTTAATCCTGTTATGTTTGTTTAACTTCCAGAGCGTTGCTTGTTGCATGTTATTTTCTTAATTAAGTTACTCACTTTGTTACAACATTTTGCTGAGGAAAGTTCCAGAGGAACAGAAAGTTTCGTAATAAAATTGTAGATTTCGTACTCTTCTAATGAACCAGTTATACTCTGTACTGCATTCGTTCTGTTATTCTATTTTATTCATGGAGTATAAGTGGAATTTAACTATTCATATATATATATATATATATATATATATATATACATATACATATACGTTTCTGCCACTTACAGTACTTTCTTATACCGACAACATTCTCAGTACTTACTTTTGGGAGCATTAGACGAACTTTTTATCAGGTCAGCGATTTCCTCGATTTCCTCTTTGGCAATTTCTATTGGACACTGACATCTTACAAAGCTAGAGAGAAACGAAGAGTTTTTAAATTTTGGACGCTCAATTGTTTCGTCTTTCGTACCTGTGTTACCATAGTTTTCAACAAGTAATGTGTTCTTAGCAGGCCCGTAGGCAGAAGGGGGGCGGGTCGAGTGGTTCGTCGATGGGTTCGTTTTTGAAATCGAACTGGTTCGTCACTACTTCTGACTTCTTCCTTCCTCTTGTAATGCAGAAACAGACATTGTTACAAATTAAACACATTCCATGTGAATATTATAGTATAACATAATAAGCATGATAAAGTCTTTATTCCAACACCTCCATTTTCCTCGCCCTTCGAAGACATGCAATATCATTAGTTCGAGTACACTCTGGAAACTTCGATGTTCAAAACGAGGTTACGCCATATGTACATTTAATTTCTTTTGCACACCCATTTTCTTGTAATGACTGAGCTGGTTCTGTCTGAACTTTTCCGAGGAATGACCACTATGGCTTTATGGTTATTAATATGATAGACAAGGGGGTGATTCAAGGGACGATTGCGTCAGCTCCTATGAACACTTATTCCAGTTTAACATCTCTTGCCACCATACTTGGCCCCCACACATAATAGACTGCGTTGAAATATAGTGAAAAATTTGTGTTTTAGAGATCACTTTCTCGCAATCTAGAGCGTTCGTGATGCCAAATTTTCTCTCACTTACACTCTGAAAATTATGTATGATAGACAAGAAAGTCTGCAATGACACGCTTGTGCTCTAGAATAAGTTATTCTGCGGTCTAGGGCGTTTCCAATGTTTTCTTTAGCCTCAGATCAAACCTAGGGCAGAGGTCAGATCGGTCCAAGGTGGTCAATGAGCCATGATGCGATTAAATGTGTAAACCCCTTCGGCGGACATGAACCAAAAATTGTATAGCTTCCTTACTTTTCCCTCATAGTTTGGCTATAATATTACAGAACAAGTCTCACCACTACCATACGTAACCCTCAATTGCTTAGTTGTTACCGTATCTGTGTCGAGGTACGGTTAACGAGTTGGGATGGGGCCATTTCGTCGCCGTAGACGTGGAAAATACACTGGGTATGCCATTTCCGACGGGGACCAGCTGCCCCGGCAGTTGATAAGCTTTTTTTCCTTTTCATGAGTGCTGATTTCATCAAATCGGAATTACCTTACCGTACCAATTTTTTTTCAAATGCTTCGTAAACCATCAAAATTTCCACTCGCGCTTACAACCGCATGGCCACATGGCTATATGTTTATAACCTGAAAGGTTATTAGAAAGGTATTAGAATCATTCAACGGCAAGGGCTGTCAAACGTTTGCCGGTTGTTTTAATGTCTATGCATGATTAAGGAGGAACACAGCGTTGTACTTTTGGAAGACATATTTTATGATAATCAAAATTTTTAGAGGATTAATCTGCCATTGTCTTCTTGGTAAACATATTTTGTTTTGAAATTGAAAGAGTCTGTGTACAAGGTCTGGATACAACCTTTGTAATGAAATATGGTATTTTCAATTCAAAATTTCGGTGCGCTTCGTCGCGGTGTACACCCTGCATCTAAGGGCAACAATATATCAGGAATAGTAAACACTTTTCCGAAATCTAGAGTTCATCTTCAGCCCTCGTCGAAGCCTGGCAATATGAGGGCGACATGTACCAATCAAATATCAAGAGAGTGGAAACGTGCGCAGCATGAATTAGGAGAATTGAAGTATACAACTCTTGTTTTAAGTTCTTTTTAAACAATATTTCTTCTGCACGCTTCGCGTGCACCCATCATTAGTGAATCTGGAGAGTTGAAACATTGAAGATACAAAGAAACGGTGTTTTAATACTTGCTTATAAATCCTAGACCCATTAAGTTAGTCCTATTTCCCCAGTAGAAGGTGGTATCTGAATTCATGCAATGCTTCTGTCCCCATTTTGTAATTAACCCAGAGCTTTCCCATGACCCTCATGAAAGTATTACCCATGACAGTCAACAAGGGCCCCGCCATAAGGCCCATGAACCCCACGTCTTACGAAAAGCCCTCCAATCGCCAAACCAAAAAGTTATCAGTACTTGGCCGATCATTTTCTACCTGGGTCTTTTAAATCTAAAGTGTAAACCTCTGAGATATGAGAGCTGCGAATAAGACATAATGGATCATACAGGGCATAAGAAGTGTCATTTTGCAAAAATTTCCGCGGTATGTTGCGGGCTAACTGATTGTGCGCTTCGCTAAGATATTTTTATATCTTTCCGTTTAAACTACCACCAACTTGAACCCCTCGTCCTCTCAACTAAAAACCCTTCTTATAAAAGGACCTGCTGCCTACGCCACTGAAAGGGGTGTGCCAAGATTGTTCGCCCGCTTTCCACGCGTATGTAAATTTTTCGCCGATGGAGCTATCTGAGATGGGTTTACGACATTATCTGTGGTGACAACTAATTGTCACCCCCTTGCAGTTCTCTTGCAGATGAGGATTCAACACCTACAGATCCATTTCACCAACGCTGCATTTTTTTTTTGTTACGGCAACGCAAAAAGGCGCCATGTTGGGGTAGTAAGCGAGACGCAGATATGCATATTCAAATGGTAAATCAGTCGAAGTCAGGCAAAGGCGCCACAGCTACGTGTAAAATATACCGTACATGCAAGGTGTAGTGTACAACTAATGTGTAGTGGAGAGACCCAGGGTACAAAATAATGTTTGTCCCAGTTGCACCCTCAACATGGTCGCATAAACAAAAGATGACGTCATGTGACACGGTCTATTCGAACCCCCTCTCAGAAAATCCCATGTACAGGCCTGCTTAATATCCATTTCATTGTGATACAGGTCTTTAGCTCTGGGACAATAATAAAAGATCAGTGGTTGTTAACTTACTGTATTTCTTCCTTGACGTTCATTTGACATGCCTCTTTAACAAAAGCTATGAAGTCATTCCCTTGTTGAAAATCAATGCCAAAAAAGACAAGAAATTTCACCTCGGGAATTTTCAACTTGGAAAAGTATTGGAGTTCGCAAGGTCTCCTAAATGTAAGTGCTTCAAGAGAAATCTATCGAAGATATCAGAAAGGAAACAAAATTGGTTGTTTCTATGCAATCACGGTGGCGAATGTATGTAAAAGTGTGTGTGAGTTTTTGCGGGTGTGTGTGGTTGTATGTGTGAGCTTGTAAACACGATATATCGAGATAAAAATGATGGATACAATTCATACTTCGTAAAGAGATTTATCGTATCAAAAAAGCTTTTGCTTTTGGTGGAGTTCAAATGTCAAATGAGGTCACCAGAGGTCAAATTGTAAAAACCTCGTAAAACGTGATATATCAAGATGGATAAGTTTGAGGGATAAACCTCATGTAGAGCGACAAAGCATTACCTTTCGTAACTGAATCACTAAGCCTTTGGATTTTCTGGTTTATGAACATGTACATGTAGACCTGGACAGTAGCACGATTAAATGTGCAAAGAACAAAGCAACGATAGGTATCTGTTAAGGAACTAAATATTTACTTCGAGAGTTTTGCTTAAATAATGCTGTTAATTTTCTGCGCACCTATAACAAGCCTTAAGGACATTTTAACATCTCTAAAGTTATTCCTTGTAAAAGTTCTAAATTCAATAAATACTCGGTCGATGAAGAATCCGTATTACAACAGTGCTAACCTCAATAATTGCATTTTACATAAAACATGCAAAAATAAGAAAATCGCGAAACATCTGGTAGCCCTGACACCAATTTACAAAAACCAAACATACTTACACTGTAATTAGCAAGACACTCGCAAAACCTGGCTACAGCCATGCCATGGTAATCCTGATCCATGTCTATGATATTGACTGTGTACTTTCCCATCAAAGGTGAGAGTGCTGATTTGATCTTCTTAAAGTCATCTTCATTTTCACATTCGAACAGGCAGTCAATTAAATTATTCCAGTTCTCTTCTTCCACCAATTGTTTTAGCCATTCATGTCGCTTTTGGGATTCCGTCCCATACATAAATTGCAGCACTCGTTTCATCCTGTCATTTTTTTTCAGAGCCGGTGATCTTAAAAAACGTTTATTTGCAGTTTTGTTAGAAGCGATTGCTTGCGCTGCAAAATACTCTTGAAAATAGTTATGACGAAATTTAACAAGGCTATCATGGGAAGGATATAAATTATCTGTAACATCTTCACTGCAATCCTTGTTTGTTACTAGCTTCAAAATTCCCATGGCAAAGGCAGTGGCAAAATCGTCTTCACTGGTCTTTGCTTCCAACTGTCGTCTTGTGTATTCAGAAATGAAATCACACGTTTCTGTAAATAAAGTGTCCTCTAAACTTTTTTCAAATGATGCTTGTCCAAACTTTATCAAGAAAAGCTCAAAATCTACATATTTTGCTTGACTCGGACAATTCTGAAACTGTAAACAATTGAGGATCAGTCGTGTCAGGTAGGATCGTCTATGGATGTAAAATCTTACATTGTCTATAGCCTTTTTCGTTATATCTGAGACAAGTGTGTGAGTAAATAAAATGAGTAAAGATGGACACATGTCTATTTGATTTATGAAGTTCCCCTCGTCTAAAATGAGATTCGTAATGCATATAGCATGCTTTTCGGTATACGTGTGGCCACCGACCGATGACTTGTCTTTGTTCCCGTCATCAACAGTCCCCTCGGTTTCCTCACTTGATTTCCTAGTGTTAGTGCCATCAAAGTCTTGGTAACAGTTGAAGACGTTTGCTACGTATGGTGTTAAGTTTTTCGAAGTAAATGGTGAAATTCTAATGTTCACTTGACTTTTTGGAAAAGAGGGTGTCGCATGAATATTGTTCTTGGAAATACACAAACTGCGCACATTTTGATATTCTTGAAATAGATGTGAAACACGTAACACATCGTCTATTGTTACTTCACCGGGGTCCTTTCTCTTCGAATTTAAGGTGCTTTCATCTTCAGGTGACTGATTAAGCTCATGGACTTCATCAAACACAAAAAAACATTTTTTGTTTTTCATGATATTTCGGATAACATCAGTAGAACCTGTTTCACCTAAATTTATTTGTTTGTCTATTGCATTAGCAATGGTCATGTTTCTATGTAATCCTTTCAGTTTTACATACAAAATCATCATATTTTCATCCAGGTTTGCTGCACATACACTAGAGCAAACATACTGCATGAATGCTTTTCTACCATAGTAGCCATTGTCAAGAAACACAAAGCTTCGTTCCTTTCCAAACAACGTTGTTATCATTTCTGAGCTTGGAATGGTGTTATCGACATTGCCTGCTTTCGTTAAGGTGAAGGAAATTCCTTGAAAGACATCATCTATTGGAATACGCTCGCCATTAGGAGTGGAAGTAAACACTTGAAAGGTTTTGTGTGAGTTCTTCAAAGTATTAATTAAATATCGAACATCAGCTGTTAAAAGAAAAGATTCTGTTCATTATTTTCCAGATTACTTTGAACCTAAAGCCGAACGCACCCGTACGACAGAACCCGCGAAACAAGAAACAGAAAACACGTTTCGTGTTTTCTCACGTTCACAGTCGTGTGCGCTGGACGAAAACAAACAATAGCGTTTCGCGAAACAAGCACTGCTTGTTTCGCGAAGCAAGTGTTGAGCTAAACAAGTGTTTCGATCTCTCGTGTGCGTTGCCTGTTTAGCATTTCGCGAAACAAGTTGCGAGTTACAACCAATCCCCATACGAGGATGGGTCACGTGAATTATAAAATGGCACCTACATGGACGTGCACCTGATGTAGAAAATTTGTTACTGAAATGTGCCAGGGGCAGAATGGCCCTGCCTGTTCTTTTTTTTTTCTTCCCCAAAGTCTTCGGAGAAGACATGAAGGCGAAGATAGAGAAAGAATTGACAATGTTCTCTCAAATACGTGCATTTCCCACGGACTTTAGTCTCACGCCTTTTTCCAGGGATCCTGACATGGGGGAGGGAGACAGGAACAGCGCTTCAAGAGGGGAAATGATCATCATTGTTTACTGTTTTCTATATGCCAGCGTTTTTAAACCGGTACTCCGCGGAATCTGCCTGAAAAAGGGATTTGCAATCGTTTTTCGTATCCGACACACTGCAAATTTTAGTTGTACCATTGTGTACATTTTTTTGCGTTGAAACTTATGAAAGTGCAACCTCATTTTCAGTAACTGGTCAAAGGTGGTCCTCCAGTAATTTTAATAATCACAAGTGGGCCTCGAGTTACAAAATGGCAAAAAACCTGGTATAATCAATGAATTTTTCTAATGGGACTCGATGGCTTGTACGGAGGTGGCCCGTCCTTCTGATTCCGTAGAGAGGAGTTAGAGCCATACTTATTTCTAGAAATCTGAGGTCACTGCTAGTCTTCTGCTGGAGGGACGCTCTGTCGTAGGCTTGTGATTTCTTCAAATTTCCCAAGCGTTCCCCAACGGAAACCGGTACATATCAGGATCCTCAATACAGTAACATTGTTAGGTGTCCCCCGTCTTTGCCGACGCCTTTACAGTGATCGCACCTACACAGTCCGGCCCTTAGCCAGACGAGGTGCCGAGAGGGGGCGAGATAGCTTCCATGGGTGACATGTTCCTAGGGAGGAATATACGAAAAATGTATTGAGGCAATTGTATTTTTTTATTTTCTGGGGGGGGGGGCAACTATAAAGGGTCGTCTCCCCTAGTCTCCCTTGGTCACGAGCTTGCACACAGTACAGTTTCTCCTCCGCCGATTCCGATTACTAAGAA
This sequence comes from Holothuria leucospilota, assembly GCA_029531755.1. NCBI lineage: Eukaryota > Metazoa > Echinodermata > Holothuroidea > Aspidochirotida > Holothuriidae > Holothuria > Holothuria leucospilota. The sequence goes on from CM055973.1 coordinate 2,347,186, forward strand.
GAACATTGAGGCAGTGGTGGAGTCAGAAAGCTAACCAGCAATGGGCAAACCCCCTGACCGGGGGGGGGGGTCTCAGCTATCCGAAGCTCCTAAATGGGCGACAGGTTGTGGGAGCGATGGAGGGGCTTTAATGAAATCCTCTGCAGTCCAATATCATTCCACTGCAGGGTGTAATGATATTGTGCAAAGGCTTTCTTTAATCCCCTCCTCACCCCTATCGGTGATTGGATGTACCATGCAACTTGTTTCGCGAAACGCTTAACAGGAAGGGCACACGGGAGACCAAAACACTTGTTCAGTTAAGCTCTTGCTTCGCGAAATAAGGAGTGCTTTTGTCGCGAAACGCTGTTTCCTGTTTTGTTCAACTCACACGGACGTCAGAAAACACGTCTGTTTCTTGTTTCTCGTTTTCTGTTGTCCGTGTGCGTTCGGCTTAAGATATAAATGTTGCTTAAACTTCTTAGAGTAAAGGATAATGAGCATTCCATTTTTGAGTAGACAGCTTGTCCCTGCAGCTGTTGTTGTGGATATTTAAACAACACACTCCTGAAGGCTGAATTTTAAGTTTTAAACCTTGTGACATTTTCTTTGACTTCGTTCATAAATTGGCATACACACATAGATACTCTTTCCCGATGACTGGTAATCTTAAGTTATACCGCTAACACATTTTTAGAGGTCAAAGAATCATCCATAAGAACTGAAGAATGAAGTTGTGTTTGTTATCATCATGACCATGTTTCGTGCGTAACGTAAAAATTTCGACCTTACTAACTAGTAACGTTGGTTTTTACATAATTCAGAAAAAGGAGACACCAAAAAGGGAAGACAACGAGGCACCCCATGGAATTGCAAGATTCCTACCTCAGCTTGATAGGACTTCAGAAAAGGAGGAGTTGATGACAAACGTTTCGCAAATTTTAGGCCAATTTGAGAACCGACCTTGATCCTTAGGAAGTAGAAAGTACTGTTTTAACACATATTTCATCATTCTCTACATATCATGATGTCATTTATGACCATTTTCAACTTACTGATAAAGAACAAACCATTTTACGGTTTTTTACCTTTGGTCTAAGACTTTAACGACTACGTATACATAGGTTATCATGGTCTTGTGCATAACCCACCATCTTTGAAAGTGATCGGATTTATGCTTGAAGAGAATTTTGTGACCGACCCTTTCGCAAACATTAGGCCAATTTGACTGTTGACACATGTTGGACCTTTGGTCTCGACCTTTAATACCAAAAAGCACTATTCTAATTTTTTTTATCACTCCCTGTCCATCGTGATTAAATGACCATTTTCCAAGAAACGATATACAAGGGATCAGACCAATGTTTTAAGAGGAGTGCTCAAAATGAACTTTGTGGCAAGATTTAGGTCAATCTGACCTAAAACCTACATTTTTTTCTTTAACCGAACCCTCAGCAACCGGAAAGCACTACGCTGATGATGTATCAGTGACGTCGGCACAGGGGGGCATGGCCCAATCAATTTCAGAAATATTTTTTTGAAAATTTTAAAATGATCCCAAAAGGCGTTTAAGCTGTAGATTTCTGTAGGGGATAGGGTGAGGTGTGTTTTCGACCGAGCGATGGATCAATTGAAATCTTTATCTACCACAAATGGTTCTCAAACTATCCTTTGCAAACTATGAAAATATTTGCTCGCTCCGCGCGCTTCAAACCTTACCTCCATATTGTCCCTAATATCAATAATTTCCAGTAGCAACTCCCGCAGAAGCACAGCAGCAAAAGTTGAAAGCTGTTTACGAATTCTCAGGTAAAAGGCTGGCTTTGTGATTCGCATATAGAGGTAGTGCATTGACGTCATAGCACATGGTTTTGTCGTTCATTTGTCGTTCATTTTGGACGGCAAAGAAGAACTGCCTCCTACTTAGGTACTACAACTGGTTGCTTATTTCTCCCGTTGTCTTTCCAAATCTTAGATTTCTTTAGGTGAAACTTTCTTTTTCTGCTATTGGAGACATGCAACAAATGATAAGCAATAAATAAAAATCTTGGCCAAAAATATTATACACCAGCGAGGGTAAAGGCTCTATTTAAACCAGTCTTGCGTGGTAAGTCAACGTAATAAGGAGCTACTTTGCCGTCCAGAGAAATTAATTACGTGGTATAATATAATTCATCTGCACGTTCCCTGTAGGTTTGTTGGGGAATTGAAAGTGTCTCGACGCAGAGCATGCATACAGGTTTTGTCATGGTAATCTTAAAGAACGAAAAATTCCGGCGCGCTTCGCGCATTCGTCACAATTTTCACTCCATCTCATGACCATTATTAAGGTTATAATACATGCAACTATTCTAATCGCAACCCTTATCCGAAAAAACAGAAGTACATATCCAACCTCTGTAGGTCTATGGGATCTTTCAACCTAATTTGTAGCATGATGTGGTAAGCAGAAAAAACGTATTTACCGTTATACATTTACAAAAATTTTTACCGAGCGCTTCGTTCGCAGCCATTACCGGTAGAGATGGTGATTGTTAATTAATACACTTACGACGACAAAATCTTCTGAAACGCGCTTTTTAATCCTTAACCCTTTTGCTATACCTATCAAGGAAGTTTTATATCACCTCCCTGCAGTTATCAGACTATCCCTCCCACTCCCCCTGGCTGAAAGCTGTTCGTCTGGATTTTCGTTCAGACTTAGTAAGAATAAGATAGTTGTAGTTTCATGACCATTTCCATCATACTGTTCGTTACGATGTGAATAATGCCTAAAAGCCAGTTTTACTTTGTTTGACCTTGATTTCTGACCTATAACCTAAGACGTCATTAGTCCACATTCACAAGTTTTCAGGGACATGTTCTTACAGACCAAGCCTACCTGCACTTACAGTTCAAGGAGGGAAAACTGAGGCCAATTTGAGATTTTGCTCATAATTGACAGACAAACGGACAAACAGACAATACATTTATACATACATACACGCATACATGCATGCATGCATAAATACACACATCCATCCATCCATCCATCCATCCATCCATCCATCCATCCATCCATCCATCCATCCATCCATCCATCCATCCATCCATCCATCCGTCCATCCATCCATCCATACACTCGCCAGTCTGATAACAGATATTCCTTCCACCTTCTGCAACTAAACAATAGGCACTATGAATTTGTTTTATCTTTCTCTTCTTCCTATCATGTGGTTTAATGACTCTTTGCAATGACTAAAACCACCATTTAGTTTAGATGACCTTTGACCTCTAAGTTTTGTTCGTTCACGTCATCAATTACTCAGACGCTAATTTTCATGGTCAGGTACATAGCTACCAAGATGGAACTTGATTTGGAAGTTCTCGTGACTCTGTTCTCCTCTCACTCTCTCTTCTTAATCTCTCTCCAACTCTCTCTCACACACGTGTGCACACAGACAATGGGACACAGTTGTTACAACCGATAATGTAAAAATCAACCGATAATGTAAAAACGACCGATAATGTAAAAACAACCGATAATGTAAAAAAAATTTACCGAAAGTGTAAAAACAACCGATAATGTAAAAAAAATTTACCGATAATGTAAAAAACTCTTTGAACCGATAATGTAAAAAAAATTACCGATAATGTAAAAACTCTCGTCTACCGATAATGTAAAAAAAAAATTACTGATAATGTAAAAACTGTTCTAAAGACGTTTTCGTATGGAACTGGAAACGTGGAATTTTATCCAAAAAGTCATACGTTAATTCAGAATGGTCGTAGATCATACCCCAGGGGAAGGGGCTCTCACCTTTATTTTACAGCGCCCTCTTGCAGGTATATTTCCCTTAAAAGGGTATATTGAAAGATAGCAGAAGAATTAAAGGTCACTTTTTCTCAATTGTCAAGGCCAAATACATAATGCTATTGTATTTCTCCTTCATATACTTAAAGCGCCCTCACTCTGTTGTTCCGCAAGCTCACCAGAAAGAACATGTCTACGATAAAAATATCATGAAAAGACTGTAACATATTTGATTACATAGAGGTGGGTCATATGGATGGCACAGCTTATTTGCATAGGTCTATGGCCCAATAGAGGGCGCCCTCTAATAAAAACCAGATATTTCAAAAACTAAAGGACTGAAAATTATATTTTTGAAATGAGCATGTCAGAAATCCCAGGAGTGTTATTATCGTTATTCTGAAGCTGAAGGACGGTTATTCCCTCTCACCAGTTCCCCACCCCAGGGGAAGAAGGGGATGAAATCGAAGCTACTCACGCTTGATAAGAATTGCATCCTAGAGGTTATTGACCACGTTGACCACAGATCCGAAGTCAGTCATCCCGTCTCTCAGTGTCCCCAAGAGCAGATTTTAGGCATTTCAAAACACCCAGTTTTCATACTAGATGGTTACCAATTAAACTTTAGGATTATGATTTCTATTGCACTTGTTTAATGTGGAGTGAAAGTTTTCCCTTCCATTAATGGTTTCACTAATAGGTGGGCGAGTTGCACCTTACCTCCGGAGAAGGCTCCTATCTCCGAGATGATAGTGGGAAGGGAATTATCCCGTCAAAAGGTCATGCACTACATTAGCCTACCGTTCCTGTGAGTCACAAGCCTGTTCTTTCTCCTATAAGCTACGCTGTATGCAGTAAGTTGAAAAAACGCATTTTTTCCAAATACGCTAACACTAATTTTGGGGCCGTGTTTCGCTTTGTCCCCGTGGAAGGTGCCTCTGTCTAACCAACCCTTTTAATTTACCCCTTCATACTCGAAAGTTGGTAGGCATATGTGTCCTGTATAACATAGGGAAAGCGTTTGGGGGAGGCTGCCCTTGTTGGGTTTGGCTGGCGATTTATGAGAGCAGGTCGAAAATATGTGGAACGGGTCGGGTATATTAAATGTTAGCATTACATAGCAAACATGCGTTTTTCAGCTTTGAATGCGCCCTGTATCTAGTAGGAAGGGCACACCCTAACAACCCTCAAGTGTGATATATGGAAGGGAAAACTTTCCCTCCACATGTAACAAGTGCAATAGAAATCATATTCGTAAATTTTAATTGGTAACCATCTAGTACGAAAACTGGGTGTTTTGAAATGCCTAAAACCTGTTCTTGGGGACACTGACCCTAAAAGGTGGGCCTCTTGACGGCCCGCACATCCCACTACGACGGGGAGAGACGGGATGACTGACTTCGGATCTGTGATCAGCGTGGTCGATAACCTCTAGGAAGCAGTTCTTATCAAGCGTGAGTAGCTTCGATTTCATCCCCTTCTTCCCCTGGGGTGGGGAACGGGTGAGAGGGAATAACTCTCCTTCAGCTTCCGAATAACGATAATAACACTCCTGGGTTTTCTAACATGCTCATTTCAAAAATATAATTTTCAGTCCTTTAGTTTTTGAAATATCTGGTTTTTATTAGAGGGCGCCCTCTATTGGGCCATAGATCTGTGTGCCATCAGTATGACCCACCTTTATGTAATAAAATATGGTTTATGATATTTTTTATCGTAGATATGTTCTTTTTGGTGAGCTTGCGGAACAACAGAGAGTGAGGGCGCTTTAAGTATATGAAGGAGAAATATGATAGCAATATGTATTTGGCCTAGACAATTGAGAAAAAGTGACCTTTAATTCTTCTGCTGTCTTTCAATGTACCTTTTTAAGGGAAATATACCTGCAAGAGGGCGCTGTAAAATAGGGTTGAATAGAGACCCTATAGTGGGAGAGATCGGCCAACTTATTTCATGGGCGCCATTTTGGAGCCAAATGTCACCTATACCAGATATCATGTACACTGTGTGGGCACAATTTTCCGTACAAAATGTATAACAAAGTGAGTTACAGCGTTCTGTTCTCTTGTGACAATCATTCGTATTGGTTGACTCTGGCTGGCACTGTCTGCCGGATCCTTTAGTTTGTCACTCGGTGCAAGAAAAGCGGTCTAGGGGGAGGGGATAACACCCTCCATTTTGAGTAATTTTTGCTGATAGAAAGTGACGAAAATGCAGAATGGTGAAGGCTATTTTGACAGTTTTAAAAGTGATTTTATTTTAAAAAAAATCTCATTTTAGTGTATCTTATTTTTGTGCTGGTAAGAATGGGGGTGTGGGTCTATTCTGGGTTGGGTCTACCTCTTCTTTCTGAGAAAACTACTAGTACGTTAATGCAGAATGGCATACATGGAAAATGGTGCTTTTTATGGAAAGTTGTAATCAAGTTGAACTAATCATTTAAGATTTTTCATTTTTTTGTGAAAGTTTCAGGAGAGGTCTGGGGAAGGGGTAAATATAGGGGAGCACTTCCTAGTGAGACTTTTTTATTTTATGGAAAGGCCTAGGCCAAGGTTTTATAAAATTGTGACTGACCAGGATGTATTCCATGTAAAAACCTACATCAAAGTCAAAGGTACGCAAATGTTTCAGTTTTCTCATGCTACTAATACATCCAGGAGCAATGATATTGTGTCCCCCTCCCCTATGGAAATTTTTGAAACATCGGGTGTCCTTACATGCAATCTTCTGCTACATATGCTACATTTGAGGTAAATATGTGTTAAAAAATTGACGTATTTTTTAGGAAATAAAACAAAAACATCGGCATCAGTGAAGGGGAACCATGGCCCAACGAGGTGCCTCCTTTCCTTTGAAAATTTTTGAAAAATAAGGTGTCCTTACATGAAATCTGGTTCCACATATGCTACCATTTGCAGTAAAATTTGTGTTAAAAAATTTACGTATCTTTAGGAAGCAAAAAAAAAAAAAAAATCGGCATCAGTGAGGGGTGGGGGCATGGGCCAGTAAACGCCAAAATAGGCCACTGTTCCTACACCTATGATTGGGGACTGCAGCTCTGGTATTTCAACCATTGGCTTAGGAAGCGGGGGCGGGGAGCTTTAGCCCCCCCCCCGTCAAAATGTGAGGGGCTGAAGTATGCTTCTGCCCCCAAGATCCAAGGGCAAAACCCCCTTAATTGTCTCTCCTGTAAGAAATGTCAAAAATTTGCAATAATTTTCCTTAAAGTTTGTCAAAAATGTTGCACAAAATTGCATCTGAGGACCCTCAAATACCCGAAAATTTTTCAAAGGAGAGGAGACACTCCCTCCCCTTAGACCCCTCTCCCAGGAAGGTGATCCGAAGTTATGCCGCTATAATTCAATAGGCTCGTTTAGCCAAAGTTTGCCGGGAAAAGACCGTTTTCCTCCGTGAAAAATAAAGTAGTCTTAAGTCGCCTGATGGCTAAATCCCCGTATTGAATTCTACCCTCATGTCAGCCCCCCCCCCCCCCCAGTCTCGAAAAGCTTCCTACGCCTGTGATTCCAACGTCTCTATGGGGATGTTCCGACAACTCTCCAATAGGGTTAGTATTAAGATTAGGGTTAGCCGGTTAGGCCAAAGGGTTTTAGGAGTTGTATTTGGGTTTATGTGTTGGAATATCAAGCAGTCGGAATATAGAGATGGAACCGCCGTATACGGTATAGGCTAGGCCTTGTACAGAACGTCGTAATCTAACTCTAAGGCTAAGCCTACTCTAACGTTAGACCCGCATGTACTGCTAAGTTGTATACTGTAAAGTTACATCGCATAAGCGATCGCTATTTGATGGATTGCAATTGAACCTTCTAACTTTTGGAGCCCACCGAAGCCTTTCTTTTCTACAGGATGGGAATCTTTGAACTTGTACCCTCTTCTGGTCTCTTCGTGCATCCAAATGCAGCACAACCCGGCCGCAATTTTGGAAACAAAACATGTTTATCTTACATAGGATGAAAAAGTCCGGGCGTACGTACAGCCCGCACAACTTCTCAAATGTCCATAGGCGACACATGATCTAGCAAGCTCGTACTTTGGCTCCAAAATGGTGCCCATACATTTCGTCCAATCAGAATGCGTATCTGAGAATAATGGTTGGCCAATCTCTCCCACAATACGGTCTCTAGGGGTGAGAGCCCCTTCCCCTGGGGTATAACCTACGACCTTTCTGAATTAACATATGACTTTCTGGATAAAATTCCACGTTTCCAATTCCATATGAAAACGTCTTTAGAACAGTTTTTACATTATCGGTAATTTTTTTTTACATTATCGGTTCAAAGAGTTTTTACATTATCGGTAAATTTTTTTTACATTATCGGTCGTTTTTACATTATCGGTTGATTTTTACATTATCGGTTGTAACAACAGTTTCCAATTTCTGATGTTAGGTGAAGTGGGATATCTTATATCCCTATACATTACATGCATGGGTAATGGGAAAATAAAGAATGATGACAGTAAAACAAATTAATGAGATGCGATTCAAAGAATTCTGTACTCTATTGTTATGGTAACGTATAGAAGTATTATAAACAAGAATTCCATTTTATTTTCTGGGCTTGTGCGAGTATTGCACTAGCCTTACCTGAGGTGTTTGTCTTTAGTAATGATTCTCTTGGTTCTTGCTGAAAAGGGGAAATAATTAACAATGGAAATGTAAGAAAAGATGGATTTCTATATAGATTTCAAATTGCAAGTAAAGGCTTCATGATAACACCTTAGAAAGCCGAAGACAAAATTAAAGTATCTCTTAAACTCGTGTCTTCGAATTGATCGTGAATGAGTATACACCTCAAGCACAAATCATATCTACATAAAATAAATCAATGATCTTCACCTTGAAGTAAGAAAAGGAATACCTTAAAAACAAAGAAATATTGAAATATTGATCTCGAAAGGTTCAAGATTATCCATCTGACGGCAGAATTGAAGCAAGTTGCTGTATCAACATAAACATTGATAAGCTTGCATGCAAGATATGTAAATTTCTCGCAGTTTTACATGGTAAGAAAGATTGCCCATTGTGATAGATGAAAATCACAGTTGAGAAACCAGGGCGACTCGCTTTGGAATTAGACTATTCCTTTCTCTAACAAAATCCTGCTTTCGACTCTTGGTTTAAAAACAATTTGTATTCAATTAACTTACGATTAAATGATAACAGGCGCGGATCTAAAAATTTTGAGGGGGGGGGGGCAAGATGGAAAATCTCGTGTGCACCGAAGGTGCACTACGAGCGGAAAGCGAGTTCCTACGTGTGGGGTCCAGGGGCCCGCGTTAGGGCCCCTGACGGGGTCAAGCGGCGGAGCCCCGTTAGGGGTCTAGGGGGAGAAGTCCCCGGAAGCTCTCGCAATATTGCATTTTAAGAGCACAGAAACCGGCTCCAGTTCTTATGTCAGTGAGATTTTATACCTTTTCATGTTGCATGGAATTTGATGTGTAGGGCTTAGTATATAAGTTACTATATGTACCTGCAGAAGTTCCGGAGAATCTAAGTTATTTTAAAACTTACACGCCAACATTATGAGCCCGTGTAGGTAACTTGAAATGATTTTGCCATAATGAGTGTTTTATTTTCGTTATACGGTATTCGGGTATAGGACGTCAGATGAAACAATTGCGCGCGAAGAGCGCCAAAAATTTGAATTTACATTTAAAACCATTGCTATGACTAACGGTGTCAATTCTCTTTGTGTGTCTATCAATTAGAAGGTGGGTTCGATACTAAGTTTTCAGTTCTCATAAGAAGAGGAGGGTGAAAAAATGAATATCAGTTGCTTTACATCCTTACAATGCTGGCTCCTCTGAAATCACGTTTATACACACTAATAATTGGCTTATGGTAGAACCCCACCGATGAGTAATGCGGATACGTTTGGGACCTTATTGATAGTAAAAGGAGCAATTCAAGGCTAAAAGTGCGCAGATCAAGCGAAAATGCGTAGATCAACAAATATTGAGAAGACTTTGCAAAAATCGTGAAAGATTTCAAATGATTTTTGGTAAGTAGTGATAAAACTAAATCCATCACTCAATAAAAACGTACCTCTCTCCGTAAGCGTAAACAATTGCGCGCAAAGTGCGCCGAAAATTTTCGGTAAAGAGCCTCCCGGGTGCTCTGCATTAATTGTACACTGAAAAGGGGGAACAACAGGACTCTCAAAACCTGACATCCATATGGGAGGAGAGATGATGTATCACCTTCTTTTAAGCATAGCAAGAGGGATGGTGGACAGACAAAATTCGTTTCAGAAAAGATTTTCGTCGTTGTTGAACGTCGCGGTAAAATGTTTGGAAAATCAGCAACGGCAATTACATTCAATCATTTAAATCATGTGCTAGACTAGATTAGTCAAAGATCCCATAATGATGAAAGCCCTACAGAGAAGGAGATGTACTTTTAGAAAAATGTTTGCATTGGAATAATTTCTTGCGTCATAGCTTTGTCAATGGTATATGAAATCGGGTGTAAAACCCTGTCGTATGCGCGCGAAGCGCGTCGGAATTTTGAATAAAATATTAGTCCATGACAAAACCTGCATTCAGAACCTGCATCGGACACTGTCACTTTCCCACCAACCTATGCTATTCAGAAACGAATCTTCTGACTGAGAATTCTCAAAAAGCACTTTTGTTCCTTTGTTCCCCCGTGAGTAGTTACCGAAAGCTATTGATAATAAGGACAACTCTGACACAAGGCTTGACGCTAGCGGGGCGTGCGAAAATTTGGAATTCGTCAAGAATTTTCAAAACTTATGATAGTTTGAGAACAGTTTATAAAAGAAAATGGTTAGGACAAATAAACCAATCATCAAAAATACATCTCACCCTACACCCTCCACAGAAATCTGTAGCTTAAACGACTTTTGGGACCATATTAAAAATTTTCAAAAATCGATGGGGAAGGGGGACACACGTGACCAGTGGCGCCGGTACGGTGGGGTCATGGGGCGCGTGCCCCCCAATCGATTTCAGAAATTTTTTTTTTGAAAATTTTAAAATGATCTCAGAAGGCGTTTGGCTATAGATTTCCGTACGGGGTAGGGTGAGGTGTGTTTTCAACCGAGCGATGGATCTGTAGTAATCATTTTTAATCACAAATGGATCTCAAACTATCAGAATTATCCCAAATCTTTGGCAAACTATCAAAATTTTCGCGCGCTCCAAACCTTACCTCAGTAATATCCTTATTGTCAATAACTTCAGGCAGCCACTTCCGCAGAAGCACAGTAACAAAAGTTGAAGGCTGTTTACGAATTCTCAGGTAAAAGATTGGCTTTGCGATTGGCATATATAGGTTTGTTGAGAAATTGAAAGTGTTTCGATGCAAAGGATCATGAATGCAGGTTTTGTCATGGTATCTTATTTAATGAAAAATTTCGGCGCGCTTCGGGCGCATTCGTCACGGTGTGCACCCCATCTTATGACCACTATTAAGGTTATAATACATGCAACTATTCTGATCACAACACTTTTCCGAGAAACATATAAGTACATGTCCAACCTCTGTAGGCCTATGGGATCTTTCAGTCTAATTTGTAGCATGATGTGGAAGGTTGAAAGTACGTATTTGCCGTTATACATTTTTCAAATGCAGCCATTACCGGTAGGCCTATAGATGGTGATTGTTAATACACTTACGACGAAAAAGCAGTTTGAAATGCGCTTTTTAGTCCTAAACCCCTTTTGCTATACCTGGAAGGTGTTCGTTTGGGTTTTTGTTCAAAATTAGTAAAAATACGATAGATGTAAAGTGCTTGGCGTCATACTCTATAGTATCATTTGGATGTCAGGTAATAAGCATCATGTCAGTGCCCCATTTTATCAAATTAATCCAGAGCTTCCAGGAGGCCCTATACCGCAGTCTGCCAACATTAGATACCCTTTTCATAATGCACAATGAAGCAAAGGAAAATTTTCGTAACAGTCCAAGAATGTTTCTGTGGACTCCACGCAGGTATTTTTACGTAAAAACTTTCCCCGAATAGAAGGCATTAAATAAAGTAGCCAAAAAGTGGGACTTCAGGAGGTTTGCTGACAACATACTCTTCTGTTAGACGACAAACTCTCCTCTTTCACCTTACCAAAAATGAGAATTCATTAATCTATGGATATTTTCCAGCCATATATGATCAGTTCCAAAAATATCCCAAAGATAGCACCATTTTGCATCTAAGCAACCTAAATTAACAAAAATTTCTCAAAGGGGAGGGGGCACCACTCCCCTTAAACCCCTCCCCTAGGACGGCACCTTTATGAAGTGACAAAGGAAGGATTCCACACTACTGTATACAATCGCAGGTACGCATAAATAGGTACAATTCTGTCATCTGTGGTCCCCCCTCCCAATCACCAAATCCTGGCGGCGCCACTGCCCACCCTTTGCCCACTGTGCCGACGCCACTGTCTGTAGCTTAAAAGCCTTTTGAGTTCTTTTAAAACTTTTCAGACAGTTTCGAAATCCAATAGGGTATGCACGCCGCTACTTTGCCTGCAATAGCTGGTGCCACTGTGCACACCCTTTCAAAAAAAAGTGTGGCATGCCACATGTGAACACACATAATTACGTGTGGCAGGGCACATGAAAATGCATAAGGAAAAAGTGTGGTAATGAGTGGTGACACATGTGGTATTGGAACCAATCTGACACACAGGACCACGCTTTTCCCTGCATGATTGTCACACCTTGAAATCTGGGTCAAAGTGGGGAAAGCTGTGTCAAGTTGACACATGTGGCAAACCAGGGCAAAGTGTGACAAACAAGGCCAGTGAAAGAAATCGAATTATTGAATTTACTTTACTCAGCACCACACCTCTCCACACATTTCCACACTTTACCTACTTTACCCCAGTTTATCACATGTTACCTGTGTCAAAACGTGTTGTTTGGTTTTCCACACATTGCCTCATGCTCAACCTGAGGAAATGCAGGTCAATGCATGGCACTTTGGATGTGTCTCAACTGTTTATTAATGACACACATTCAAAAATTCACAAAAAAATCACGACTCGTCACACTCCACCACAGTTTGACACAGTATTTCACGTGTGGTAAAGGAACTTTTACCACACATTTCTTTGTAAGGGCAATAGCACGCCACCTTGTCTTCTGTATTCATTCTGTAAGGTCTGTATGGCGAAAACTTTCCCTCTCAACCCCTCTAGATTACAACAAATTTCACTCTTTAGCACAAAATTGTTACTGAATTTCAGTGCAGCTAGCCGGGTCATATTGCATATGTCACGATGTTTACTTATTTAGATCTTAAGGCAAGGATCATTACTCAGCTATTCACCTGTTTTCGAATACTGTAGCTCTCCTTTCGTCGCCAACCACTTTGAAAGATATCTAAAGAGATAATCCAGCTATAGCTCCACCCAACCCTACAGAAATATATACTTTAATTTGAATACTTTCTTAGACACTTTTATTCATTTTTTGCTCTTAATTTTTCTTTCTCCTTTTCTTTTTTTCTTTTTCTTCCTTTTTCTCCTTTCGTTTTTTTTTTTCGTGGGGAGGGGGGGGGGGAGGCCCCCCTGGATCCTCGCCTGAATGATATACCTAAGAAAGAATTAAGGTCAATGGTAATTTCTGAACTTTCTACCAGATTTTTAAAGAAGGACGAAAACTTTCGTCTCATCAAATTGTGGCCCAAACTTGCCTAATTTGTGGAAAAGTATTTCATCGGGCTCTTTCATCCGTATACGGTAACAACATTTTTATTCAATATTGGCATTCCTTTTGTTATGGCATATGATTCTAAATAATATCTCAAAATATTGTCTGTTCCAATTACCAGTGTGTCGTTTAACGATCACAATACCAGTCTGCCAATGCAGATGGCTTGCGGATGTATTAAATAATAAGAATCAGATACCAAGCTTACCGATACTTGGAAAAGCTAGTCGATAAAAAGCGAACAACTTGCAAAGTAATTACATTTATTCCTTGAATATTTACAGATATTGTTTATCGTTTTATCGTTTTGTTATTCTTAGTCAACAGAGGCGGATCCGAGACTTTACAAAAGAGGAGGGAGCAAACTTTGTGAGGGTGAATTTCAAAGTGACAAGCGTCAAATATTTCGTCTCGACAGAAACACTGGAGCAAAGGAGCCCGGGGGGGGGGGGGGGGCTGGGTATTGAGGCTGGAAAAGCCCTTCATCCGGATCCGCGCTTGGTCCACGCCTGGCCTGGACATCGCTTCAGGTTTTCTGCTTTTCTACAAGTTCCTATTATCTTTTTCCTGTACCTTTTTCTTACACATTGCAAGATTTGAAACAATGTTGTTTGCTTTCTCTTTTATTTCAGATCATTTCTGGTCTCTTTTACTTCTATGAGGGATTCATGGAGGAATATAATGAAAAAAAGCAAGATCATGTTCTTCTTAGCTCATTACGTACAGAAGTGCTTAACTTCCACACATAAATGTTATCACAATAAAATAACGGTCATACCATTTCCATGTCTTCTTTGTTTGTTTTTCGTGTTTGAGAAGTCACTGCCAAGAAATGAAAATATGTCAGTGAATGACTGGGTAGCTGTAAGTAAAAATAGATTTTGTGTGTATTGTGCTCGTAATGTGCTGATGAAATAAGAACCACGGATCTTCAAACTTACAAATCCTGACAACATTTAAGGACCATTTTCTCTCATTTTCAGTGAAAACAGTTTTGACTCGTTTACGTTAACAAGTTTTGGCTCTTAATATCGTAAATTACTATATGGGTAAAGGGCTATGTTGGTAGTGCGCGTAGTTAGTCCAGAATGATACTTCTTGCAGATCAACAGAAATCGTTAAGATAATGTCAAAGACAATTTCGGTGAAAATGGTAAGTTAATAAATTCGCCTGCACGAGTACATTGTCTCATAGGTTTGTAATTCTGGAGGATTTTCATATGGGATAACCAAAAATATAAAACTTTACTTAGTTTGTTCAACAGTCTCTTACTATCTTTAGGGAGAAAAAATAAAATTCGCAGAGAACGTACCTGACTTCCAGCACAATACGATACCAAGCACCAACACGATTACCACAAATATCACAGCAATGGTGATAGCTAGTGCAAAAACATAATTCCCATTTGCGTCCTCCGTCAAAGGAGTTTGGTATTCTGAGATTTGTGTCCTGGTTTCACAAGAATCTTGAAGAAAAGATAGTGAAAAACCATACTTGATGGTAAATGATATGTTGTATCATGAAAGGAGGCACGAATTCAGAGATCGGAACAGGTTACATGTTCATCTATGAATCAGGTGAAATCTGTGGCAATACTGAGTGGAAAAATCTTGAGGATTTCGCGAATTTGTGTTACGGATTTGGCTGTACGTTATTTGTCCAAAGTTGTTGTAAGAAACTAGTACATTGATATTATAGACAAAAAAAAGTAACACGCTCAATTTATACTAAAGAACGTAGAAATCAGGTGCACTCTCTTCACAAAACTTGCCAGTACAAAAGAATTGCCACAAAAAGAGAAACTAAATTTTGCCAGCCAACTTTTACAGACTTCAGGAGGGTTTGAAGTCAAGCAAAGTTAAGAGATTTCCAGATTAATGTCTAGAGAGTAGAAAGATTTTCAAGAATTACATATATTTTGCCAGCCAACTTTGAAAGATTCCAGGAGGCTTTCCTGTCAAGAGTTTGAGTGAAACCATACTTGCAACAGATTACTACATTGATATCTAAAGCGAAAATGAAAGTGAAAGATCTTGAAGAATTCTATCAATCTTTAGTTTTTCCTTTTATCTTTCCTTCGCCAGCAAACAATGATCTCAGGTATAGATGATAAACTCTGGAAACATTCAAGGTGGCTATAGAATGAAGATATGCACATATGGTTTGTGTACTTCATTGACTTAACATCAATGTTGTCTCGGAATAAAACTACAAGCATAAATTGCAAATTGTTTTTTTAAGATGAACAGTAGATGATTTGAATTTTACTGCCATACACTGGAGAGTAAAATGCGCCGCACAAACTTTCAAGGCCACATGCGATATTCTGATGATGAAACAGTTGAGATTAATCAGGAAAGAAAGTTTCAATTTCACGTCAGTATATTGAATCTGTACATCATTTTGTAAATTGGAGATGATTAGCAATGAAGAGTACACTAAAAAGTACTTATTAACCGGTCTTTTACTAACTAATGCAGTGGCGGATCCAGGATTTGGCAAAAGGGGGGGGGGGAGGTCATAGTGGTTTGTATAAAAGTCCGATCTGGAGAGGGGTCTAAGGAGAGGGGGTGTCCCCCGGGGGCAGTGCCAGGGTATTTTGATTGGGGCAAAGCATGTGATGAGTAATCACCGTGCTGGGGGAGGGGTCTTAGGGGAGGGGGTGTGCCCCTCCCCTTTGAGGAAATTTTGTTAATTTAAGGTTGCTCAGATGCAAAATGGTGATGTCTGTGGTGTATTTTTTGAACTGATCTTATATGGCTGAAAGCATTTATAATTCAGTGATTTTAATTTTTGGTTTGGTGAAAGATGCTTTTCTGGGGAGGGGTCTAAGGGGAGGGGTGTCCCCTCCCCTTTGAGAAATTTTTGTTAATTTAAGATTGCTTAGATGCAAAATGGTGATGCCTTTAGTATATTTTTGAACTGATCATATCGCTGGAAAATGTGCATAATTTAATGAATTTTAAATTCTACCCTAAATTCACAGTGCATTTCATTAAAATAAATTACAAGGCTTAAATAAGACACTACAGGGTAATATTGCAGCAAGTTATAGTTAACAAAGCCTGATGTTGTCGAAAATATTCCTCTACTATATTAAAGAATTCTGAAATTCCCTTGAAAGTAGAAGCAGCGCTCCCAATGGTGTGGGCCTGGTCGGTAATGGACTGAAGTTAGCAATCCATTAATACAGCGCTCATGAGTAACTCCTTGCAATGCCCAGAGAAAGTTACTGAGGCCAATATAAGCCAAAATGTTATCAGGTGAAAGTCAGTAGCAGAGTTATTAATGTAACACTTATTTTCTGAGGTAGAAAATAATGAACAAGTTTGAGTTTCACTCTGACACATCTCATAGGCCTATTTCATTGGAATAGGGCCTTGTCCTTTGTTTTATGAAGTTGAAAAAACTATTAAATTTTTTGGAAGGGGGTGGCTCGGCCCCTTCTAAATCCGCCCCTGCTAATGTGTAATGAGGAAAAAGGATTACATATATAACAAAATTTTCAGGCGATCGTAGACAATTAGATGAGGACATGTATGATCTAGCCACTCTGTATCAATAAACAGTGATCACATTTTAGAGCAAGGAATCGAGACTTAACAAAAAACTGAAAGAAAGCAACTTTTGATAATATGATAACAACCATATCAAGAATTATTACCATAAACCATTTTAAATTGAGTGAATTAACTGTTACAAATGTATCCTAAAAGGAATTTCCTGTGAAGACTGGCGATGAGCAAATGAGTCTCACCTTTAAACTTTATAAAAGATATTTCTTGTAACTTGATATTTAAAGCTTACTTTTATTAGTTCCTAACAGTAGTATTTGAACCCAATAAACTTTTAATGGTACTGAATTTATTTTTGTCTATTTTTGGATCCGCGACAAGCTTAGCAAGTTCTGGAATATTTAAAAGGTAAAAGGGCCGAAGGAACAGCTAGTTACCTATAAGTAAATTGTTTAGTTTGAACAAACTTTGCAATTACCACGAACTGTAGGGGGCAATATTGATCATTACCCATAGATGCCCCTTGGTCCATTAATGGCATCTAGAACTTTGCTCTACGTATACATATCACAAATGCATTTTGCAAAGGACGATAACCAACGTTCAATTTAAACCATTTTTCTCAGATAGGGTAATCTGTGTCTGCCTGACAGAACTTTCATCTCTGTTTTCATGGAAATAAAATTTTACAGCCATTGATTCTCACAACATTATTCCCACAGGAACAACGTGTCCTTTGAAAAAAGTGCAGTTTTAACTGTAAGTCAATTACGTACCGTGCTCTTGAAAGTGGCCTCATCTCAACAGGGTATATCGTAACTCTAACGGTTACTTAACTCTATGTCCGCTGCAAGACATATTGGTTGCACATGCAGTGTCACCGGCATATAAAGGGTACAAATACAAATTTCCTACCCTCCCGTTGCATTCGTAATATTTGCAGTGGGCTGGGACGTTCTGCACACAAAAAGGCATTACTATGGAATGGACATTTCGACACGAGTAAAATTCGAAACTTTTAGGAACGCTCGCGATAGGATATAATATCACATGATGTGTCCCATCTTGGGTATTGATTCTTTGTTAGTTTATAGTTCTCAGATAGGGTAACCTGTGATTGCTTGACCGAAGTTGCATCTCTTTTTTCATGGAAATAAAATTTTACAGCTGTTGATTCTCACAACATTATTCCCGCAGGAACAACGTGACATTTGAAAGAAGTGCAGTTTTAACTGTAAGTCAATTACGTACCGTGCTCTTGAAAGTTGCCTCATCTCAACAAAGACGAAGACACATCAAAATCTCGGGCAGCTGCATAAAATCAAAAGATGGGAATATGTTGTTTGAAAGGGATAACATCAAAAAGAGGTGGGTGGAGTACATCAGCGATTTGTACAGTGATGCCAACAGACCCGAGCGTACACCTCTGGAGAACTTGTAGGGACCAGATACACTCGTTGAAGAAGTATCGGAAGCAGTAAAGAATCTTAAGAATGATAAAGCACCTGGTTGTGATGGAATCAGAGCAGAGGAACTCAAGGCGCTAGATTCCAAGGGAATGAAAATGTTAACATCACTCTGCAATGAAATAATAGGTCTGGAGAACTACCAAAAGAACTGAAGCATTCACAGTTTACCACTATTCCTAAGAAGAACAATGCTACTGATTGTGCTGAATATCGCACAATAAGCCTGATGAGTCACATCACAAAAATTCTATTGAGCATCATTATACGTCGGAATGCAAGGACAATAGAGCAAGAAATTGGAGATTCCCAATCAGGCTTGAGCACTAGAGAAGGTTTGTTTAATTCACGCATCATCCTTGATAAATATATATTTGGAAGTGGGGCAAGAAGTATGCATATTCTTCATTGACTACGAAAAGGCTTTTGACAGGGTATACAACAAGGATATTATGAACTCACTTTTGAAGCTGGCCATTGATCAGAGAGACCTTAGTCTGATACAGACATAATACTGGGAACAAACGGCATAATTCAAGTTTGAGGATGGTCAGTCTGATGACTTCTCCATCGAACGAGGGGTCAGCAAAGGGTGTGTCCTGTCTCCAAAGCTGTTCAACCTGTACACAGAAAACATCTTTAAAGAAATAGTAGACCTGAAAGGAGTTAGCATCGGTGGACGGAATGTGGACAACCTGCGATATGCGGACGATACAGCAATCTTGGGAGAGAATGAGGACTAGTTGCAAATAGTCGTGGATGAGATCAAAGAAAAGAGTGAGAGACTGAGTTTTAGGATGAACACGAAAAAGACAAAAGTCTTGCTAGTTAATCGGTTAAATGGGGAGAAGGAGTTTAATATACGAGTGAATGGAGAACTACTAGAACAGGTTAGGAGTCTCAAATATCTTGGACAAATGATAACCGATGATGTGGTAAGGAGGTCAGGTCACGGACAGAAATTACAAGAGGGCCCTTCATAAAGCTTAAAGATATGCTGACCAGTAAAAAGATTAAACTCTCAACGAGGAAAAGAATGGTGAGATGCTATGTCCTTTTCACCCCTAATGTATGCGTCAGGTTAGGTTAGGTTAGATGAGGTTTAACGTCCCAGTTTCCAACCAATTAGTTCAAGTCGAGACGACCACGGCCTTTTTTCCAGTTGTGGCTCACTGGCTTGTTTTCCCTACTCCATTGCTTCTGCTGAGCACCAAGCACAAAGGCAGTAAGTTCTATTTTTAAAGTCTTCGGTATGACCCGGCCAGGATTTGAACCCTAGACCTTCCGGCTGCAAGTCGGATGCTCTAACCACTTGACTGCAATGTATGCGTCAGAAACATGGATACTCTCTAGAGATGCAGAAAATAAGATTGATGCCTTCGACATGTGGCTCTATAGGAGGATGCTGAAAGTGTCCTACAAAGACAGGATGAGTAATGAGGAGGTATTAAGTCGGGTAAAAGCAAAGAAGAAGCTGCTATCAGAACTGAAAAACAGAAAGTTACAGTATATGGGCCACATCTTGAGATCTAGCAGGCTGCAGAAACAACTAGTTGAATGGAAGGTGGGGAGCAGGAGAATAAAGGGAAGGGCAAGGAACACACATGGTGGGCAGGGAAGAGCCTTTACAATCTGGCAAGAACGGCGGAAGACAGAACAAAGTGGAGAACCATGGCATCCAGAGCCTCTAATGGACAAGGAACCATATAATAAGTTCCAACAAAAGTTACAGATATTCAACGTTATGACACATTCTACATAATTCTAGGACACTGGAAACATCTTAGATAAACCGAGAAATCCTTACAAACATCTATATCGTAGTACAAAATTATTTAATGTTCATGTCAAGATGTAAAAATTAAGTCACGAAGAATTTAAATTGTACTGAGTTCTTGCATAGACTCCAGTTTGTACTTCAAGTAGAACAGTATATTTATAACTATGTTTAAATTAGAACCAAGAAAACGATTAATTTCAGGGACCTTAAGGATGCATTCCCTTTTTTGGACCATGCTTCTTGAATGCTAGTTCTTTGTTGATTATCTATTATCTCTGCCAATTTGTCGTCGTCCTTGTATGATTGCCACTTCCTTTAAGTATCCTATTTCTTTAACAGTGGGTATGTATCTCGGCTAAGAATACCACATTAACTTAACAATACTACATATACATATACATTTCTTAGATATCGGTGTATCTGTTCATCTCAAATATCATCCTCTATAATCAAAATCAATTATTTAGAGCGTGCTCATGACTGCCTTAGTTGTAAAGTGTTGCAGAGGTAAAGCTAATTGTAAATTTGATCTATAATTTAAGTGAGTAAATATGTTTATATGTCTTTATGCCTGAATATTTATATTGCTGCAGCATATACGTGAATTTGCACGTATGTATGAATGTATATATTGTATTACGTAAGTTCTCCTCTCTTGAAGTACGCATCCTGCATAATTATACTTACGGGTCCTTATGACTTATTATTACTACTAAATAATTATCATGGACATTGTACATATGTATATATGATTGAATATTGAATAAAAGGAGGATAAAAAAAATAATTAACTCACGGGATAGTCCTTCCCCTGTTTTCCTTTTCGTAATTGTCGTCCCATTATAAATCATATAGTAATATAATCTAAACATTTTCACTAACGAAAAATTGATCAACAATGTGTTACGTGTCCATTAGCAAAACAAACCTACCTAAAACTACCTACCCACTTCCTCAAGAATAAAGAAAATGTATCTCTGCTCGAGTCATGTAGCCTGCTGACGTTTATATGGTTATAAGTTTAATGCAGCAATTTTCTCACAAAGCTATATCACTGGCTGTCACTCCCGAGTCAGGACTCGGACTCCATTCCGAACTCAGGTCCGTTTTTTCTGGACTCGAAATTGGCCTAGATTGAGAGGCATTGTATTCGGAACTGGCCCGGGATGCAGCTGGACTCGGACTGTGAGCGGATTCTAGTCGAGTCCACAAAAACGAACTTCACATAAATATTTCGTTAGTTGTTTTGGTACACCTTTTTCATTAACTGTTATTGACAACTAGTATAAAAACCATGCGCATAACATGTTACATTGTCAACTGCCCCGGAATTGGAGACAATGGAACCTGAATTGTCTCGGAACCGTAAGGTACTGGACTTGGAACAGAATGATGGCCACGTGCACTGGATATGAAAGTGGTTCGGACTGGAGCAAGGTGGACTCGGATACAGCCCTGGTTATATTCCTTAAGTTATAAAACACCCTCAATATGCCTGCAATCTTATCGCAGGAAAAAAAAAAACAGGCTCTTCAACGATTACAACAAAAGCAGACATTTATTCTGCAAAAATATGCCCCAACACTGTCTAAGCGGGACGCCCCCAGAACTTGGCGCGGAGCGCACCGAGACAGGAGTTATGACAAAAAATACTTCCCATTTACAGGAAATGGCACTTTTCTTCTCATGTTTTAGAAATTTATAAGTGAGAACATTTTATACTATAAATTACATTTGTGAGAGAATAATTTGGATTTCAAATTACTTCATGAGCCGTTTAAGTGTTTTTTCAAAGGCGTAGGAAGCTGCTTTCTCGATTGGGTGGGGATGCTGTACGTTGTTTGAACCGGGTCTAAGGGGAAGGGCATACCCTCCCGTTTG
The DNA here is from genome assembly GCA_029531755.1 of Holothuria leucospilota. Classification (NCBI taxonomy): domain Eukaryota; kingdom Metazoa; phylum Echinodermata; class Holothuroidea; order Aspidochirotida; family Holothuriidae; genus Holothuria; species Holothuria leucospilota. The sequence continues at coordinate 2,369,301 of CM055973.1, forward strand.
GAAATTTTTTGAATATTTTAGGCTCCTTTACGCAATTTGGTGCAATATTTTGCAAATTTTAACGATCTATTTTTGCTCTTTTAATTTTTGCGATGATCGCTCTCGCTATACATGTAGGGGGACAAAATGACTAACTTTTTTCCACCTCGTTTCTTCAGTTCAACCAACTTGGAGAGAATGCACAAATTAATGAATGAATAGTTCAACATTTGTTTAAAAAATTAAAAAGGTCAATCACTTGAAAGCTATACAACAGTCGATTGTCAAATTGTTAAAAGGAAATGTACAGTAACGTATCGTTGCCACTAACAAATTTCAGAACATATGATAGTGGACCGAAAAAGCACATTAAACCTAGGAAACTCTTTATTTCCAAAGTGAAGACGTTATTACACTTGAATATGCAAGCAAGAAGACGCAGCCCAGCCTCGCAGGATTGTCGATATCATACCTAAAAAAAAAAAAATAAAAACTGTGACGCTGGCAGAGAACAGAACATGATGCCTCAAGCCCACCCCAGATAAACCAGGTGTGAATTGTGCATATTCGCATTGGTTGCATTTTGCAACCGGAGCAAATCCTTCCTTTGTCACTTTGTGCAGATTATGTCCAGATTATGTCCAGATTATGTCCAGGGGGAGGTCTTTCCCACTCCCTTTTGAGAAATTTGTGTTCATTTACCATGGCTTAGATGCAAAATGGTGCTCTCTTTGACAAATTTTTGAATTGATCATAAAATGGAAAACTCACAATTTGGTAAATTTTTATTTTTGATTGACTGTAAAAGAAAGGTGTCTTTTCAAAGTTGAGGGGTAACAACTCCTTCCCTTGAAAAATTCTTGATTAGGTAAGGTGGCTTGGATGGAAAATGGTGATATCTTTGTCAAATTTTTCAATTAATTACATGATTAAAATTTATCATTATTTTGTGACATATTGACTGTGGTATGGCACTCGTTATAAAAAATTTGTAACGACAAATACATGCTACGAATGTTACCGTATATGTTACTCATGATATAAGATTACTCTAAGATTCTGTATTGATGCAGGGTCTCTGCAGAGGTCGGAGATGTACTTTTTTCGGATAAGTGTTTAGGTCAGAATAATGTATTATTGCCCCAGTAATGGTTGTAAGATATGGAGTGTGTGCCGTGAAAAAAATGCACGCGAAGCGGGTCGAAATTTTCATTACAAATCATTTCCATAACATCAGTTGCTTGCAGACTCTGCACTGAGACGCTTTAAATTCCTAGCAAAATGCATCCGCCACGTAGGGGGGATCTTCTGCCTAGTAATTCGTATAAGCTTTCATTAGTGTTGTACAGATATCACCAATCGCTGATATTACCGATACTGATATTTTCACTCACTATGCTCACTCACTATGCTTTCCCCGGTATAAATTCCAGTTGAACCCAGTTGGATATTTTCAACTAGGTTGAACTGGGTTTTTTTAACTAGGTTCAATGTGTGTTTTGGAACATCCTCAACTAGGTTTTGGTCAACGTCAACAAGGTTTTGGTGAACTGGGTTTGGTTCAACTAGGTTTTGGTCAACTAGGTTTTAGTCAACTGGGTCTCCAGTCAACTGGGTTTTGTTTTACTGGATTTCCCAACTGGGTTCTTTTTTTTCAACTGGGCTCAACCAGGTTTTACATCAACTAGGCTTTACTGCTTTTAAGTTAATATATATTTATATATCTAAGCCGAGCCTGATCTACTGGGCTTTTCAATAAACAGGTTTTTGAATCACTCTACACATAACAATACTTACAGTACACACAACTTCCAAATTACTAAATTTTTATTCTTCCACTGTATTTTTCTATAGATATAAATGCGCACAGTATCAAAGCCGTGTTTTGCATGGCTAACATAAAGTCAGTCATTATTATATATCAAAACAAGCACATGGCTTTTCTAATTGTGCTGTACTTACAGTACTATGGTACTTGACAAAACACCTTCAGAGAATCTGTGAATGAACATTTCAGTACCGGTACTTGGAAGTTCATAACCACTGTCAACTATAGTCCAAAGCATGCTACATCTAACAAGAACATGCACTGGAAAGTGAGAGAGTTAAATTAATCCAAGCCAAATGTTTGTTGAAAATTCACTTTGATATTAACCAAAAGCTGAGTTTCACTATGTACACTACAGTATCCAACAAATTTGCTTCCTTAGGTTACAGTACTTGAAATGTTACATTATACAGTAGCTGGATACAGTTTGCAGCATACAGGAGTTTTGGAAGTTGGGGACCCATGTTAATTCATAACTGCTGCATGGGTCCGTCCATCTTTAGTCTGACTGTTGTAAAGCAGGAGCTGGTTACTGTAATTAAAACAGCCTCTTGCCCTCCATGTTTAATAGTACTGTTCATGGCTTCTCAAATCCTACTCCCAGACAGGTGAGTGTTTGGTAAGTCCAGTTCTTAAAAAGAATGTGGATGGATGAATGTGGATGCACTGTCTTTTATCATTCAGAATCTGGAGCCAGACAAGTTTCAAGTATATAAAGTACATATACGTATAAATAAAAATAAAAATATAATAACTTCTGCCAGGTCTTTCTTCATAACACATGAGAGTCCACCGGTTTTTGGTTTCAACGAATACTGTACATGGCTTTAGGCCCATAGAGAAACACACCTGTGCAACATACCTTAGCTTGATACTGACACTTCCTTTAAGTATGGTATATATTGTGGACCTATGTTGCAATTTCATTGAGTAACAGTTCATTACATCCATACTGTTAACTAACTTTACTTTCAAAACACTGTAAATTCAGGATTGCCATTTTGAGTACTGTGACAGCCCCTTGTTACTTGTAAAAAATGTAGAGGATTCCATACAGTCTTTCACTCCCATTACAACTCACAAGGGCTCCTTGTAAAAGTTGTTTCAATACATTTAAAAATTTAGGTGCTCACAACATGTTGGCTAAAAGTCTAACAAAACTTTTGTAGATAGCCTTGCTTGTTTTCCTGCAAGGATTAAGCGACGCTTGAACTCTGGTGTAGTAATCGTTAGAGAAGGTACAGTGCAGTACCCACTACGTATGACTTTGACATTAGAGTTGCAAAAAATGTCCAGTGTGTCCACTACCTCATCTCCAGTTGCAGCGAAATCAGCCAACTGCCTGTACATCCAAGCCCTGCGTTTATACTGTACAGGGTGCCAATCACAATTCCAAACATTACGTAGGGTTGATCATACCATGCTGTACTCCCTGTAGTGAAGAGAATGATAAATAATCTGAAAACACTAATTGTTTCAATTATGATACTAGTATTACAGTAAATCACTGAACAAGGTGTGTGGGGTGGGGTGGGGTTTAATTTTGTCATCAGGGGAGACTTTGTCGAGGGGCGAATTTGTCAGGGGCAACTTTGTCAAGGGGCGAATTTGTTGGCCAAAGAGGAGACTTTGTCAGAGGAAGACTTTGCTAGGGGGGACTTGACTGGTCCCAGAAAATTTCACAAACCAACACACAATTTGTTAAATTTTACAATGAAGTTAAAAGTTCATATGCATTTCTCAAAATAGTGGTCACATATGTGCTTCTAGAAGTTATTCATTGAGAGCTGTACAGCAAGTGCGGTATAAGGGCATCTGTAGCAAACTGTTGACATTCACAGGACGCCACAACAAATAACCTTGGTACTCCAAGATTTTTAAAAATATTTTACAATCTTGCAAGCAAGTCAGCATTGCATTTAAGTTAGATGTTAAACGAAAAGAGTTAAAATTAGCAAAAACAAAACTATTCATTGCAAAATATTAAGGAGCATGTATTGCCCGATGACATAAAATAAAAAAAATACAAAAATTGATTTAAATAAAAAAATATGATTAAAATTAAAAATATCTGACTTTCTTATTTTTTAATAAAAAAATTGTCATTGACTATTTGTAGATGGAAGTATTCCTTACTGCAATTAGGCTAATGCCTTTTAAATTGTGTTCATGTATCATACAAGGGGACGTTTTATATCATATAAATAATAACATGGGGACGCTTTGGCGGCACAATTGCAGAATACCCCACGAGATTGAAGCTCTTGTTTTTTACGGGCTATGGGGCTAGCAGTCACTCACCTGTAGGCTACTATCTACTGTATGCAGTCATTCTCACCTGTTGTTAGTTTATTAAGAAATGGACAACAATGAGTCGTTCTCAAATTAAACTTACCTGCTATGTTCATATACCCATACTATTTATTTATTCCGACTGCGTATCCCTGTAGCCTTTTAAAGGATACTTACCTTTTTATTCTTGAGCTAGTCTGACTGTGTATCCTTGTAGCCTCTTAAAACTATATCCTGAAACTGTGACTGCGTATCCCTGTAGCCTCTTATAAATATATCCCGAAATTGTTTTCCGTTAAGGGGCACACTAAACCGTACGGAATTTCACCTAGGACTTTTTTGATCTAGCCTATCCTCTCTAATACTAAGATATATCTCCGTTAAAAAACAAAAAATAGTTATGTGTAATAATTCATAGTCACTTTGTGCCGTGCTGTTTCCCTGGATAAGCTTTTATGTGCGGATTATTCCGCAATTATTACTCCGTTTTATTTTCTGTTAAAGGGAACACCAAATCGTATGGAATTTCACAAAGGAGTTAGTAATTATTTTTGATCTAGCCTATCCTCTTTAATACTTAATTATATCTTCCTTCCAAAACAAAAAAAAAAAAAAAAAAACACACACACACACACACAAAAAAAATGGTTATGTGCAATAATTCATAGCCACATCGTACAGTAGCCTGCTGTTTCCCCGGCTTAGCTTTGATATGAGAGGTATTCTGCAATTACTCTGTTTTGAGTAAAAAGCGGGGACGTTTTGACTGGATACCTTCGTTTTAACCCCTCTGCTTATCGTTATCCCAAATTAACATAGGCCTACAACTTTAGGCCTAGGCTTAGGCTAGAGCTGATAGACCTAATTCAGTACACCTTGTTCAACATTCCAACGCACCCTATTAACTAGCTTAAATTTTGAATTTGATGGCCAATGTTATCAATTTTAGGGCATTTGCTCAAAATCCACAGTTTTCTCTTCATAAACCATATTTATCATGGGGTTATAGACCTAAGAGCAGCAGTTGCCACACTGGGTTAACATTAGGCTGTACTACTGTACACAGTATACAGTATCGTTAATGTCCCTAATTTTGCGCACCCCGAGATCCAGAGCCTAACACAAATTGCTCCATATCACCGTGGCAAAGTCCTAGCCATTCGACTGTCAGAGCAGAACCGTAACAAATTTTTTTGAAATGAATCCATTTAAGGTTAATTTTCCTCTTAAAATCGTTCAGAAGACCTAAATGTATTACCTTCATTTCTTCTGCAATATTTTTGGGGAGAAGCTGTGAGGCAGGTGTCAGTAATCCGTTATTTTTTTAGGCAATCGAAGTTGTAAGGACCTGCCATTTTCACGGTCTGTTTACTAACATGCTGTGCATCCGTACAAATGACTTTAGCCTAGCTGGGCAATGAAATGTAAGTTTTAGTTTCGTGTGCAACAGGTCAAAATACTTTTGCCTTAAAGGGAAAGTAGTGTTGTATAGTGCAAATGCTGTGCTGTATATTCCAATAATTCCCACTAATTTTGGACCTCTAAAATCGTTTTAACGTTCATGAAATATTTCCCTGGGAAACATGATGTTAAAAATCCCTTTTCCTTCTTTGTGCGTGCTATTTTTTGTTTAATGCAGGGCAAATACCACCGAGCCTATGAAGAAAAACAAATGGTAAGGGCCATCAATCTGGTCAAGAAAAAGAAATGGTCTAGACGTAAGGCTGCAAAGCTTTGTGGTGTCCCAGAATCCTCACTCAGGTTTCAACTGAAGAAGAACAAAGGTGGAAAATTTGATAGCTCTCTGGGACGGCCATCTCTCATCCCCCATGAAGAAGAACGTCTACTTAAAGACCATATCATCCACCTGGCAAAGTTGGGGTATCCTCTCACCCGTTCTGACGTTTTACAAATTGCAACTCAAACAGCAGTTTTTTCTTAAAGTAAAGGAAGACCCAAGTCATCTGCTGTCACAACACTGGCTCAATGGGCTTCTTTCAAGGTGGCCAGAATTAAAGGTAGTGAGGCCTTCAAAACTTGGCATGAAACGACCCAAAGCTATTACAAAAGAGTCGATCTCCAAATATTTCTATGAACTTAACAACATTTTGATCAAATATGAACTTAAAGATAAGCCTCATTTAATTTTTAATGTTGATGAGACTGGGTTCAATTTTGAACATAGACCTACAAAGGTTGTTGCACCACGAGGTATAAAAGTTAATGCTATCACAACTGACAAGGGGGGCAATAACAACCATCCTTGCACCAGGAAATGCCGTTGGATATGCCATCCCCCCAGACTTTATATTTAAAGGGAAACACATGATCGAAAGGCTTTAGGCAGGGGTATACCCGGGAAGTGGTTTTGAAATGACATCAAGTGGCTGGAGTAACCGAGAGGTGTTTATTAATTATATCGAGAATCATTTCACAAAATACCTACCAGTAAGAGATCCTAACCAGCACATTCTACTCCTATATGATGGCCACACCTCTCATATTTCTCTGAATTTAATAAATTATGCCCTATCCAAGAAAATCATTCTGTTTGTCCTTCCCCCAAGTTCCAGTCACTTACTCCAGCCCCTTGATGTTGGCACATTCAAACCAACTCAAAGACTTTTACCACCATGAGTGCCAAACATATGTGACGAAAAATCCAGGTCACGTGATAACAAGGTACGAGGTATGCCAACTAATATCCAAAGCATACCTTAAAGCATTCACACCATCAAATCTTATTGCGTCATTCAAAAAATCTCGCATTTTTCCCTACAACAAAGATGTTATTGACGAACATCAGTTTCTTGGTGACGCACTGAGGCCAAAAGTCCCTGGCCCTCCCCCTGAAACACTTTCTGCAAACTCTGATTACAGAAAATTTCTGGATGACCTATTACCCCAGCCCAAACCAGTTGAGACAAAGAAAAGAAAGGTTGGATACAGACCTGGTGGTGTGGCTATAACTGAAGAAAAAGTCATCCTGAAATTAAGACAGTCATTCAGGAAAAGGAAAGTGCAAACAAAAAGAAAGTAAACCCTCCACAGCCTCAAAAGGAACCCTCATATGAAGAATTGGATACAAGCTCATCTGATGAGTCAGAGATGAGTGAAGGTGATGTTTGCTGTATATGCAAGAGATTATCACCTCCAACATTGAGGGGTGTCTTAAGGAGGCAGGTGACTTTTGTGGACTGGGGACAATGCAGTTGTGGCCACTGGACACACCATCAGTTCTGTGTTCCAGAAAATGTGGATGAAATAATGAATGCTGGTGACTTTACGTGTCCTCACTGCAAAGGTGAAGAATAATAATAGAAGTTAAGTTCTCCTTAACTGCTTTTTATTATTTTTTTATTTTTTAATTTTTTTTTTTTAGTTATCTCACCCAACACTAAAGAGATGCCGCTGCCTTTAATAAATGAATGTAAAATTCATGTAGACCATTCCGGACCATGGAGACAGTCCTTAGCTTTAGTTTCGGTTAAGCAATGGTGCATGCTTAATATTTGATTAATTTTATCTTGAATTGTAGTACCGACCCTTTAAGGGACTTTGGGAATTCCCAAATTCCATTTACAGCAGCACCTGAATGACGTAGCCTCCGAGTTTACATTACCAAAGTACGCCATCACATCAAACTTTGTGGTGCGCAAAATCAGGGAAATAAATAAAGTGGAATCTTCCCTAAAGTGCCTATGTTCAATCGACCATATCTTCCTCAATTTCCGTTCAATGAAGCGTATTTTATGTCACATTAAAGGCGACGAACTACAAATTTTCTGGTTATAATTATATGGATACAAATGGTAAGTTTACGAAGATATTTGCGAAAACCGCTAAAAGTGCTCAATATTCCATTTTAACCATGCTACATATTGCTGTATCATTAAGCTATGTCCTAACGATTACAAATGCCTTATACATATCTTAGGCAAATTTCCATTTTATGCCTTATAAGGGAGCAGAATACATGGTTTGATAGGAGAATTAAACTTTAAACATGACTTACTATGATTCTGATAGTTCTTCGGTGACACAAAAGTTGATATTCCCAGGAAATTGAAGAGGACTGCAAGCACCAGCTTTTAAAAAGAGGTAACTGTCGGAATATGTCACAGTGTTTCTACAAATCAAGTTTCATTTTCCTGATCAAAGACACTAATATTTACATTACAATTAATACTTCTATTACTTTTTGGATAGATTTCAAGTCCTAATGTTCAAATTTTCCTGCATATAATACATTTTAAATCAAGTTTTGACAATTTTAATTTTTATGTAACCCTCTTTGCCCCTAAAATTCCATACAATCCAACAATATCAGGAAAATTCCTGCAACATTCAGATTGTGAATACATTACGTCTGTACTGTGGCATGCCATCTGAGTCATTAACAGAATTATTATAGTGGTGATTAAACACTGCTGTAATTTTCAGTGGCAGAGATGATTGTGAAAAATGGGGGAGAAAATGGGAGTGAATGGAGCAAATTAAACTGTTCAAAATGTTAAAGTCAACAAAAGCGTTTTCCAAAATATTCAGTTATTTTTCCCCATAACCCAGGGAATTTCCTGTCCAGTAGCCAGAAAGTACAGAGGGATGGGGGCCAAATGGCTTAAAGAGAGGCGAAAATTTTTTCAGGGGGTACCCAAATGTGTAAAAATGTATTAAGTCAATGGCAACCTGGAAACTTTCTAGAGGAGGCAAAAAAATTTCAGGAGGTTTCCTCTTGTCACCTTGGCTACCGGTCTGGGAACTCCGCCTTTTATGTGGTAGTACTAAGCTTGCTTCAATATCTGAAATAGCATGAACAACTAATGGTATACTCAAGGTGATATGGCCTTGGGAATTAACCCTCCCTTTGCCATTGGCAAAGGTTTAATCCTTTCAATGGGGGTAGGGGCTTATTATGACCACTAGGCCCAAAGTCAAGGAGAGATAGGGGTGTGCACATAAAAGATAAATAACTAATATTGCCTACTTACATCTGAACATACACCTCTCCCCTGGTATAAACCCCCACCCCCTATACCTGTGCGCCTTGGGCAGAGCTTCAAAATGCCTTTATTAACTTAGTATATTCCTTAACATTTAGCATATTCTGGCACTGTTAGGGAAGGAATGTCTACAGTCAGGCCCAAACCCAAGAGTGATAGCCCCGTATGAGATCCTTTGGGGTACCATATAGACAAGCATACAGGGCCCATTGAACTTTGGACCCATGATTAAAAAGGGGCCTATATTGGTAAGCTTATATATCCATACGGGATAAAGTAGTTCTAGGGTCCATGGGCAACTGATATGATAGTTTAAAATATGGGTAAAGTGCAGTATATCTGACTTATGCGTGTGGGCTGACCCATATGGCCCCTTATGAGCCTTGAGTGCAAACTTTTATCGCTTCATATGGGTTCACCCATATGGGGCCCATATAGGATTGCCCTTTAAGTTTAATCATTTGTCTAAGTCAGTCCCAGCTGCAGATAAATACAGTGTCTGCATCAAGCAGATCCAGTCTGTGGTACCCTGCGAAATATCAGTTGAAGAAATATGTGACTTAATACTTGAAGTGGGTTCAAGTGGGTTGAGTTTGGTTCTCAACTAAGATTCCAACTGGTTTTGAAAACATAGTTGAGAATATTATACTCCCAGTTAAACCCAGTTCGTAACACAGCCAATCCCAGTTCGACACAGTGGAAGGCCATGATCCCTTATTAATTCACTCCCAGTTGGAGCCTAGTTCGACCGAGTTGGTTCCCAGTTTAACCCAGTTAGACCCCAGTTTAACACAGTTGAATCCTAGTTGAGCCCAGTTGGAGTTGCAACTGGGTTCAACTGGAATTTATACCGGGGTTGGGCTATAGTATACCCTACGTTTCTCTTTATGCATGCTCCCTTAGCATATCTCAGACAGATTGGTCACATTTGTTGTTCAATATGACTTGAAAAAACAACATATCATCATAGCTAGTTCCACTAATCAAGGCACCTGTCCTTTTTAGTTCTTATCACTTACAGCGGCCGTAACATAATAAATTTTTATTAATTATATTCATGTCTTACCACCGGTACAAACATTAGGACTCCATAAATGTAGCGAGTGATGTGAACACTGTACACTTATGCCTAACGTTAATCGTGTTTATTTTGTTTCGTAATATAGGCTATTGGTAGTGCACTTTATGTGTACATGTCATGAATATCTAACGTTGATTTTGTTGCTTCACCAAATCCTCACTTTTGTGAAGTGTCACATTCGTGTCTCGAGACATGTATAGACTATCATGCCTGATATCATGTCACAAGGTTAGGTTAGGGTTAGAGACAAGAAGAAAAGTTGGGGTTAGAAGTTTGAGACTAATTTTCAGACATGATATCATGTTCCTCTGCATGCCTGTATACTACATGCCTCCTCGGTGAAACGTTGCTCACAGTTCGAGTGCTGGGGAGATGGTCTCGCATCAAGCATAATGCAGAGAATCGACCGTTGTCAATGTCAATGGTGTGAAGTTGTACAGTTAGTTGTTAACAAGCTTCGCAATTGCTTCAGATAAAATTTCAAGATTCAGATAGCGATAAGAGGTGAAATTTTAAGAGAAAAATAATGATGGAAATAAACGAAGTAAATGTCACCAAAAGTGGCAAAATGTCGGTAAAGGACTATCGGCATTTTAGTCAGATTTTGCCGATACTGATAGTGGGCGAAAATGATGAGTATCGGCCAGTACCGATATTGAATACCGATTATCGGTCCAACACTACTTTCAGTTTCATAAAATGTGTCTTCCCCTGAATTCCGCTACTTTGCATTCTTGCAATGCTGTACTCCTCCATAATGACTCTTATGCGCAGGAACAATCTACGTATTTGTAGAACCATTGAACAATGCGAATATGTTTGACACGGTATTGGTAGTAAAAACAGCCATGTGGTGAGGCTGTAAGGGCCCGGAGCGCGCGAAAATTGTGGTACTTTAAGGAGAATTTGCGAGACTCTTGATAGCTTGAGAACGACTTTTGGATTAAAAATTATTAAAATAGATTCATCATTCAGTCAGAAACACACCTGACCCTACCCTTCACAGGAATTTATATTTTAAAGGCGCCTTTATAGCTCATTTTAAATTTGTTTTTAAAATTTCGGAAATCAATTGCAACCCCCGTGCCCCCTCTGTAAAAAGAACACCTACTACTCAGCTCTTCACGATAAAAACAGTTCAGCTGGATAACTGAGATAAACCCCAAGAGGCTTTTGATGTCAAGCCATGCAGTACGTGAAAACATACCTTAAAGTGAGTTTGGAAGGATTGACATATTAAAGCAATACCACAATTTATGAACAGAAGTATTGACTGCTCTGTTATGTCTTCTTTGCAACGTACGAAAAGAATATGAGGGGTCTTGTTTATATCATCTGTACTGCTGTGTGAATATGCTAACGTTCCCTGACTCACCGTATAATACCGAGAGCCTGCTGCTGTCTTTGTGTACATGATAAATCATGGAAGTCACCATGAAGTTTCATTTTTGATTCCTTGCCGAAGGCCAAAGGAATCTATATATTCACACTGACTAGTGTATGTATGTGTGTTTATGTGTATGTATGTGTGTTTGTGAAGATTTGGTTGTAAACACGATATCTCTTACTCCAAAAGCGTCCGGATAAAATCTGAACCTAATCCGGATAGGAGCGACACCGACCCAAATCAGTGTTATTTGCAGTAATGGATTTGGATAAAATGATCCAATTCGGATCATTTTGACCCTAATCTAATGAAATAAACGAGACGGATTTGAGGTCCATGCCCCTCTGATCCGGTTGTTTTTAGAGTGCAAGATAGCAATGATAGATACTTCTCATACTTGGCATATAAATTTCTCATATTAAGAGAAAGATCTTTGTGCAACAAAACATTCCTTTTCGGCAAGGAACAACTAAGCTTTTGGATTTTCTGGTTAATGTAACCAATAACCAAGTCCTACTGGGAGGCATTTGACTATACAATCAAGTCAACTTTGCAATCGTAGTTTAACTTGCGAAGTATAGAAGTGTTTATCATTAATCCATTAGGGTCCTTAAATCATCGTTTGGGAGACAAGGCTTTAAAAATAATTTAGTTGCATTACAGTCACGCGACTAGTCCTTGCACAACATTTTTTTAATAAATGGATGGTGATATTACATGTTTCTTTTTGTTAAAAATGAATTGCATAAAATCGCTTTTTCGTGTCTAAAATACGCACTTTCAATGCATCTAATGCAGCAACGTTTGATAATACCTGATGAAAACATAAAAGGATTGAAGAATCTGAACGTTGTTAGGAACTTCCCAAGCGACTTATTATTATTTTTTGGGAGAAGGAGGGGAGTTGTTTCAGCTGGCGGTAGTTTTAGCAATTATGAGTTCAAATTCCATGAAAATGCAATATGTTTAAATTCTTCATTCGAAAATTTAAATTGTACATTGGTAAAACGTTCGAAGTCCGAAAAAGGTAGCTTTGTCTTGAGAACCGATTAAGACCAAAATCTCGCGAAGTAATACAATAATACAGCTAGTTCCTGTTGTAAAAGGGGACGTCAATTTGATCTTAAGGACATCGTGGACAGTCCAGTTATTTATTTAAAATTATATTTTTAACATACACTTTGACTTTAAACTAATTTAGAAATAGACCACCACTCAGTCATTTCGGTCTCCTTCGTTTTCTCACCCAAATGAAGCTTACATAGTTTTCCCTTGTCTTTCCTCTTAGCATGTGGAAAGGACCATGGCTTACTTACCTGACTCGATATAGACGTAACTTTCAGATAGATTAAATGGATGGCCATCTTTCGTCACACAACGGACAAGGATGGAAGAACCGCAGCTGTGAGCGTTGTATTCTATAGTGGATGTTGTATTCCAAGTATCCGTCACGGGATCGTGAATTGTTTCTGGTTTCTTGAAAACTACGCTGTATCCTTCGTTATACTCAACAAACACTTTAATATGTACTTTTGGACGTGTTCTAGTAATGCTGCAACTTAAATCACCCGAGGATCTTCCAGTCAAATTGCAACCATGACACTTCATGCAAATGTTGAATATCGGACAATTTATGGGTGGTTTTACTGAAAAAAGGTATTAAAAAGTATTTTGCAATAATATGTTAGGACCGTTTATGACCTTGACCAAATATTATAGAGGAGGGAAGAGCATTGTGTCACAAAATTTAACAGAACGTTTTGCTTAACCATCCCAGTTTATATTTCCATTTGCTATAAGTTTATTGCTTAAACATCTAAAACTATAATCAAAATGAGCCTGTTTGTCTCCATGTTTCACGACTAACATCAGCTTTCTGTAACTGATATCACCTCGCAACATAAGTTAAAAAAAAATAATAATAATAAATAAATAAACGGCGGTTATTATGCACAAAATGATTAGTCTTATGTCACTGAATCCGTTCAAAATGACCAGTTTCATATCAATATCACCGATCGGTGTTCAATTTTATATTGTGCATTTTTTTTACTTGGTGTTGGACTCACCTGCGAACCTTAACTCTAAGATATCCGTATCGTGTGTGTAATCGGGATCGTAGTCAAGAACACTGTAGAAGCCGTACATTTCGTCTTTCACATCTTTAACAATTAGTGATCCCAGTTCATTTAAATCATAGTGTTGTTTGTCTTCTATTATTTCCACTTCGCCACTTTCCAACTTAGCAATGAGGTTTCTTCCTGGTATTCTTCCTTCGTACCAGTAAACGTCATGGCCCACCTGAATTTTGCAATCGATTACAGCATCTTGTGAGGGCACAATGAATATTATTGAAGGACAATCTAGTGGGATGACTGTCAAGAAAAAGATTTCGTTATACTCTTGCAGTAAGAGAAACTGCAGTGCAACCACTATGCGTCAGGGTCTTCTACATTGATTTCTAGTGGGGAGGGCGTTTCTCAAAAGGGACCATGACGCCAACATGATGTGCCACACAACTTATGAAGAAAGGTTTTCCAGTATGACTCTCAGATTGCAAGGAATGGTACTTTACAGGGCCTCAAAATTTTATCTGCAAGCTGATCATTTTGAGATCTCACTTATCCATGATTTTCTCTTTATTGAAAGAAAATACTTAGATTAATTAGAACAATTCAGTCCTTAGGACCATAGTACATTGAGGAAACATACTTTTTTAAGATGTTATTTATTCTTTTCCATACATGGATTATAGGGAGATAAGACATTGCACGTTACCTAGCATTAAAAATGCCGAGCTGTCTGTGGTGAAAGTACGCACTCACGCCCGTCTTTCCTAGCTCACGTGCGGCCCGAAACTGGCGTAGCTGCCCGAAAATTCCGTCACTGCAACGAGCTCTCACGCGCGGCTGCACGTGCTTGCACGGCACCGCAGCCCGCCCTTAAGCGGCCACCTCTGATCGCCTACATCGCTGGCAGCTCCGCTGTTGTGCAATTCCGGTGTTTCCCCTACCGGGACATTTCTCGTGTCCCGGTGAGGAAGCGAGGGTGCGTATGGGTGCACCCGTGGTGTGTAACGTGTGTCTGTGTGTGGGGGCAAATGAGAGTGTCGCGAACTCCTCATAAAATGTAAGTCCGATTAAGTTTAAAATCAGTAGGTATCTGAACATAACTTAATTAATGACATTAAGAAAAAATATTTTTTAACCTTATTTACTTATCAGTATATTAGAAAAGCCACATGATTGGTAGAGAATGGTGGTATAATCTTCAAAGTAGTGCTTTCAGAGTTTTAAGGCTAAATATTAACCGCTGAATAAAGAACAAAAGTCAAATTAGCCAAACATGTTCGCAAAAATTGTTTGCAAACTTCTCCTTAAGCGTAGTTTTGACTCAGTTCAAACTTTGTAGGTAGGTACCTGACTATCTACCAAAGTATGTAGGCGTAATTGATAAATTTCATAGGCCAAAAGTTACGGTCAAAGGTCAAATAAACAAACCTTGTTTTTAACCATTGGTGATAGTGGTCATTAAACTACATGATTTGTGAAAAATGATGGTACAGATTTTAAAATAGTGCCTTCAAACTGCTATGTTAAAGTCCGAGGAATTATAAAGGTCAAATTTGCCAAACTTTTGCGAAACATAGAGTTTCTCCCTTGAATACAGAACACGTCTGTTCGTCCTTGGTTTCAAGAGGTGATGACTAAACCAAACATATAACACACTTAAAGTGGGCATCTATCTCCACACCCTAAAAACGTCCAGTTCAGATTTGAACCAAATCCGTTCAAATGGGCACTGAACCAGGGAGTTGTTAGGAAGGAGATACAACGACCTATCACCTCCCTGACTGAATCGAATCTGGTAAAATATTTGACTAGATTTGGTTCATTTTGAACAAATATCGATAAGATTTGAACCGAAACTAGTCAAATATTTGATCCTTTTTCGGCTAAGTGCCCATTTGATCCGTCATCTGTTCAATTTGAACCGGACGGTTTTAGAGTACATGACTTTTTAAGAATTATAGCTTACAGTTTAGCATTTATTTGCTAAAAATCAAATCTATTGATGAATTAGCATTTAAACAAACTTTGAAGCCGTAAAATCGGTGAAGCATGGTGGAAACATCCATTACATTTTTACTGCAAACGTGCAACGACGCAATGGGCGATTTGATAACAGAAGTCATTCAAATTCCTTTAGTTTTGTTAAGTCAAAGTATTGCCCGGTTCATACCGTGTTTGCTCAATTTGAAGTGTCAGGTCTTTAAGGAGAGAGATTCTCTCATGCAAGTTGTCAAATTCTTTTTAATTTTATGGGTAGACATATGACGTCAAAGGTCAAAGCTTAGAAGTCAAAGGTAAAATAACCAAATATCAAATTTGTGCCATAATCATTACTTATCTATAGCATGTACATGTAAAAGTCATTAAACCATAAGGTTTAAATAGAACAGCAATTTTAAAATAGGCTTCGTTGTTGTTTGTGGTAAAGGTTAAAGGTCAAATGTAGATCAATGCTTAAAATGGCCTAAAGTTTGCGAAAACGCGTGTAGCCGACTGGGAGATTAGCGCAAGCTAAATGAGTTACAAATAAACTTAGAGCTCAAAGATCAAATGAACTAGAGTGGTTATTTGTCATCATTTGCTTCTCCGTTAAGTTGGTAAATATTGTTAACACAAGATATGTAGAGGGGTGAGCGAGGGGAGATAAACAATTTCATGGAGTGCCTTCTTGTTTATTACTTTACCTTTGTATAATTGAACGTTCATAACTATTTGAAAGGTAGGGGAGGATGTGGAAGTTAGAGAAAGTGGAGGATCATCGTGGGGAATCCAGGGGTTCTCACGGACGTTTTGAAAACACAAAAGTGATATGCAATTTCTCAAGTTCTGAGGGAGGGCAAAATTTATCAAGACAATACCAATCTTTTACATTTCATAAGCAATAAATGCAAGAGTTGTGGAGAAAGCTCTCCTATGAAGGTATCCAAAGCCCCAATCGACCCGACGGGAAGGATAATAGGGTCGTAGGGTCGTTAGGAGAGGATTCGATAAACACCGTTGTACGGCATCAATCCATAACACAGCTTTTTTGTACAACTTACGTATATACTTAATGTGCCGAGTTAAGTGCTGGTTTTAGTACCTCCCGGAAAATGTGACTTTGCGCACAGAGCGTGCCAACACTTTTAGGAACACAGAGAAGAGTCTATAATCATTGACTTTAATTTATCAACTGACAGGCGATTGGCCCTTATAAAAAGTAGTAAGCATAGAACTGTATTCAGTTCGTCCACCTCATAAAACGATCAAACCTGTTGCCGCGATCGAGTCCCTTGAGTCATTTACGGTACCGTACTTCTCTTCATATACAAGAAAATAACCAGGCCCGTACGTAGCCAGGCGGGACATGGAGGGGCGTGTCCCGTGCGGGCCACAACACCCCATTTGGAAAATCGATGGAGAATAAAACTTTTCCACCTGTGAACAATGGCCCGACATGCAGTCAAACGATAATCAAGCAAACTTTAAATGATCCCACAAGAGAGAAACACGAAAATAAATCAATGCGAAGTTCTGTTCTCTTTTCCCTATCTTTTTGGAAGGTGTTTTTTTCAGACTCGCCATCCTGGCGAACATATTTTGTTAAAGAAGGCTTTTCAGTTTTGTCGGGTAGTCTTAATAGGTAAGATAAAATATGTTATCCCCGACGACCATGCAGTCGCTCCAAAAATTTCTTGGTTTAAGTACGGCAGATTCTTCAAAAAACACCCAACATTTCCAACTTTTCTTAATGAAAACAGAAATATTCAATTCTGCTTCAATATAACCCCAAGTTTTTCGGCCCTCTTCGCGCGCCTTAAATTTCGTGTTCGCCATCCTTTCGGCAACCCATTGCGTTTGTTGGGGCTTAGGATGGCTGGCAGGCAGGGCACTTCCCCCTGTCAGCACATCCCAGCACAACCTTTCGCTGAGCATGTATGCAGGATTTTCTATGGGCAATGATTTTCACTTGAAATTCGGAAGCGCTTGGTGCGCTTTCTTCACAATCGACGTTGTATCACTTATGTACATTATTAGCACAAATATACCAGTGAACTTTGGTAGCACAAACTAGACCTACCTTAAAATAGAAGCGGGCATCAATGGGTTTTCATGTAGCAATAAAATATTGTGAGCAACATTTGTAAAATGTCAGTGTTGATTTATCGTTTGAATTTGCCTAAACCACAAATTAATTAAAAAAATAACTTTTCCGTCCATTATGATTGTACACTTCAACCTGTTGCAAGCTGTTCATGCAAAATATCGTTCAAAGAAACTGTGAACTGAATTGTGGACTGTGAAGAGTTTGATGTACTCTCAACGTCGTTCGCAGGTCAGCTAAAGCCCCATGCTAGTGTTCCCATCATATTAATGTTTTAGATATTTCGGGGATCTTCCTCAGTCTGGATCCCACCAAACTTATTCTGAAGCACCCCATGTCCTTATGGTAGCCCATGGTCCCCTCATCTCCGAAAAGCACTCAGTTCTTCCTGCGCTCTAAAAAGGAATGGTCAAATAAATGACCATAGTTCAGTGTCACGTCAAATTTGACCATAACTATGGTCACAGAAGAGGTATTAACTACAGCAAAGTGCAGAACAGAATTGACCATTGCTTGTGGTCATTTTTAAATTCCCATAATGCAGTCTGAGCACATGCGTATCACGCCGCGCCAGCACTAGCTAGAACGATTAGCGTCTCGGCGTCACGTTCAACGAGTGGAAGCCAGAAAGTGAATATCAAAATGGAAAATTCGTTCAACAGTAACTAAAAGAATGGGATTTGCAGGTTTTGGAAGAAACTTTTAGTGGTAAAGTTTATTTTTCGCCTGTATGGAACAGAATGTCGATGTCATTTTGTTCGATAAGAACGATTCAAAACTCATCCAGTGACGAGGCAAAGTTATTTAGCCTAACGTGTAACAGTAAAGGACTGCAGTAGTTCGCTTAAACCACAGGCGTTCGAAACATTACGTACATATACTACACTATATATATATATATATATATATATATATATATATATATATATATATATATATATATATATATATAGGTAAAAATGAAGTGGTAAATAGTGCTAAAAGTTTGTGAAAAATTCCACGACGTTTCGGGTTTAAACCCTTCATCAGGTGGCAAAAATGCAACTGATCGTTGACACGGCCAAACGTACAATTTAAAAAAATACACAATAAAATTGGGCACGGTAAACCTCGGCTAGGAAAACAGACAGTGTTAAGTGGTTACCACAAGTCAAAAAAATGCAGGAATTGCTGCGTTATAACAGTTCAAGTCTAACGTTCAGACCATGTGGGGACAGGGTTCCAAGTTTCATGATTAGGCGGTTTTCGGCAGCTAGGCGGTCATGATCGGAACCTCGACACGAGATAGCCGCCGAAACCATCAAGTCACGGATCGAGCATGTTGACGGGGGATTGAAGTGGGTGGCTACCGGGAACCCTGGAAGGTTCTGTTTGATTGATCTCAGGTGCTCGGTGACTCGGTCAGCAAGACGACGTTTTGTTTCTCCCACGTACAGTATATTACAGCGTTTACATACGAGAACGTAAACAACATTGGCTGAAGTACAGGTAAAATGCTGATGAACGTTAAACCGGTTGTTGTTGGGACCTACAATGGAAAGGTTTTTGTCATAACTGACCACCGGGCAAGTATTGCATCTCCCACGGTTGCAAGGAAAAGTTCCTGGGGTGTCAGGCACTACTGCTTGAGGTTGAGAGGCACGGACCAAGTGCTTAGATATGTTCTTTTCAATTCTGAATGCCGTGATGGGGGGATCAGGGAAATGGTCACGGGTGGATGGGTCATGACAGAGGGTCTCTACATTCCTGTAAATGGCACGTACAATGGGGGTTACAGATGGGTGAAAGGATAGGACCAACGGGATACGTCTGGTGGGTGTATGGTCAGTTTTGGGGGCAAGGGCAGAGGCTCTATCAATTCCTTGTATGCGTTTCAGGGCATTAGAGAGCACTCTTTGTGGATACTGGCGTTGTTCAAAGAAAGAAATAATCTGCTTGGAAACTTTAGCGAAATCCTTTTCGTCGGAACAAATCCGTCTGGCCCGTAAAAGTTGTGAGAAAGGAATCGAATTGGTACAAGATCTGGGGTGGTTGGAAGGGTACATGAGGTAGTTGTGAGAGTCAGTAGGCTTAAAGTGGAGATTGGACTTGATTTGACGGTCGGAGATGGATAGTTCTGTGTCTAAAAAACACTACTGAGGAGTTGGAAATACAGTGAGTGAATTTCAAAAACGGGCAGAACGTTTCAGCAAAGTTAAGGAACTTTTCCAAATCGTTTCGAGGACCCACTGCGACCCCAACAATATCGTCAATGTACCTTTTATAAAGTATGGGCTTGATCCCGGTGTATCGTGAGAACAACTGCTCCTCAAAGTGGCCCATGGTGAGGCAGGCCACAGAAGGTCCCAGTTTAGTGCCCATAGCTACTCCTTTAATTTGGCGGAAAAAAACGACCATTGAACTGAAAGCAATTTTGTGTGAGGACTAGTTCAGTCAACCGAAGAAAGGTGGTGGTAGGGATGCTAGGGTCCTGGCGTTGATCAAGGTAATGGCGTATGGCTGCTAAAGCAGCGTGATGGGGGATTGAAGTATAGAGGCTGCTGACATCCATGGTGAATAAAGTACGTTCACTGGGATTCTCAGGAAACTCAAAATTTTGAATTAACCTAAGGAAGTGAGGAGTATCCTGGATAAACGAAGGTAGGGTTGAAACTAATGGGGAAAGTACAGAATCTACGTACTGTGAAATCAGAACCGTGGGGCAGCTGTGGGAAGACACAATGGGACGACCAGGATTATTGGCCTTGTGAATTTTGGGCAGTAGATAGAAATTGGAGATTTGTGGGCAAGGGTGCAGAAGGGCTTTAGCCGATTCAGGAAGATGTTTTTGACTTACAAGGGTAGCTAAGGTTTTCTTGACCAAGGTTTGGATTTCAGAAGTGGGGTCCATCGGCAGTTCGGTGTATGCTGTTTGGTCTGAGAGTTGTTTCTCAGCTTCAGAAACATAAAGATCTCGACGCCAAACAACAGTGGCACCGCCCTTGTCAGCAGGCTTGATAATCAAATTCTTGTTCTTCTTGAGGGACAGAAGGGCCTTCTGCTCGTCCAAAGAAATGTTACGAAAGGGAGTTACTTTGGGAGGGAGGAGACGTTCTAAATCGGCATTAATGGACTCAATTACACTGTCTAGGACCTTGCTTTTACCAGGTTTAGGGGTCCATGGAGATCGCTTAGACTGAAATGAACGGAAAACGTCCTCCGATGAAGTGTTGTCGGTTTCATCGGAATCTCCAAAATGTAAGCGAAGGCGGAGCCTCCTGCAGAACGAGGCCACGTCTCTGCGGATAGAAAACTCATCTGGAAGGGGATTCAGGGGGACAAAATTCAAACCTTTTGAAAGGACTGAACGTTCAGGGGAGGATAATTTCATGTCAGAGGGGATGGTGACGACTAATCTAGTGTTAGGAGTACGGTAACTGCCAGGGGTTGGAGTGGAATGCTCCTTGGGTAACAAGGAAGCTAAGGTCTTAGATTTGGATTCTTGTAAAAAGTTGTAAAGTTTACGGTTATAGACATGGATGAGAAAATGTACTTCGCCAGCGTTAGGGAGTGAATTAGAAAGAAAAGACCTTTGTTCATTCATGGTCCGGTCAAATAAGGCCTTTTTCCTAACCATTCCGCTAATAGCAGAACGCATCAAACCAAACGAACACGAACGTAGGTAACGTGTGGTGTTACGTCTATGAACGGGGTCTGAGTAGGTATGAACGTGAAACTTGAGTTGGAAACCTCTTGGGATAACCTTCCTACGTAGGCACGTGCCCAAGAAGTGGATGTGGCTGGCAAACCTAGTTTTACTGAAGGTTGCCATAGCAAGAGAAAGTATGGTGGGAAAATGTTCGCTGGGATAGCGAGCAATTTCCTGTATAAATGTACTACGAAGCCTTGAAACAAACTGTTTCAAGCAAGGCATGGTCAACTAGTAAAAAAGGTCTTAAAATCGCAGTGAAAGGTAGTCAAAGACGTAAATATATATATATATATATATATATATATATATATATATATATATATATATATATATATATATATATATATAAGGTCAAAGTACTGCGTAGCACTTATGAAGTAGGTAGGTAGAAACAACTCTCAGACCAAACAGCATACACCGAACTGCCGATGGACCCCACTTCTGAAATCCAAACCTTGGTCAAGAAAACCTTAGCTACCCTTGTAAGTCAAAAACATCTTCCTGAATCTGCTAAAGCCCTTCTGCACCCTTGCCCACAAATCTCCAATTTCTATCTACTGCCCAAAATTCACAAGGCCAATAATCCTGGTCGTCCCATTGTGTCTTCCCACAGCTGCCCCACGGTTCTGATTTCACAGTACGTAGATTCTGTACTTTCCCCATTAGTTTCAACCCTACCTTCGTTTATCCAGGATACTCCTCACTTCCTTAGGTTAATTCAAAATTTTGAGTTTCCTGAGAATCCCAGTGAACGTACTTTATTCACCATGGATGTCAGCAGCCTCTATACTTCAATCCCCCATCACGCTGCTTTAGCAGCCATACGCCATTAACTTGATCAACGCCAGGACCCTAGCATCCCTACCACCACCTTTCTTCGCTTGACTGAACTAGTCCTCACACAAAATTGCTTTCAGTTCAATGGTCGTTTTTTCCGCCAAATTAAAGGAGTAGCTATGGGCACTAAACTGGGACCTTCTGTGGCCTGCCTCACCATGGGCCACTTTGAGGAGCAGTTGTTCTCACGATACACCGGGATCAAGCCCATACTTTATAAAAGGTACATTGACGATATTGTTGGGGTCGCAGTGGGTCCTCGAAACGATTTGGAAAAGTTCATTAACTTTGCTGAAACATTCTGCCCGTTTTTGAAATTCACTCACTGTATTTCCAACTCCTCAGTAGTGTTTTTAGACACGGAACTATCCATCTCCGACCGTCAAATCAAGTCCAATCTCCACTTTAAGCCCACTGACTCTCACAACTACCTCATGTACCCTTCCAACCACCCCAGATCTTGTACCAATTCAATTCCTTTCTCACAACTTTTACGGGCCAGACGGATTTGTTCCGACGACCAGGATTTCGCTAAAGTTTCCAAGCAGATTATTTCTTTCTTTGAACAACGCCAGTATCCACAAAGAGTGCTCTCTAATGCCCTGAAACGCATACAAGGAATTGATAGAGCCTCTGCCCTTGCCCCCAAAACTGACCATACACCCACCAGACGTATCCCGTTGGTCCTATCCTTTCACCCATCTGTAATCCCATTGTACGTGCCATTTACAGAAATGTAGAGACCCTCCGTCATGACCCATCCACCCGTGACCATTTCCCTGATCCCCCCATCACGGCATTCAGAATTGAAAAGAACATATCTAAGCACTTGGTCCGTGCCTCTCAACCTCAAGCAGTAGTGCCTGACACCCCAGGAACTTTTCCTTGCAACCGTGGGAGATGCAATACTTGCCCGGTGGTCAGTTATGACAAAAACCTTTCCATTGTAGGTCCCAACAACAACCGGTTTAACGTTCATCAGCATTTTACCTGTACTTCAGCCAATGTTGTTTACGTTCTCGTATGTAAACGCTGTAATATACTGTACGTGGGAGAAACAAAACGTCGTCTTGCTGACCGAGTCACCGAGCACCTGAGATCAATCAAACAGAACCTCCCAGGGTTCCCGGTAGCCACCCACTTCAATCCCCCGTCAACATGCTCGATCCGTGACTTGATGGTTTCGGCGGCCATCTCGTGTCGAGGTTCCGATCATGACCGCCTAGTTTGACTTGTGGTAACCACTTAACACTGTCTGTTTTTCTAGCCGAGGTTTACCGTGCCCAATTTTATTGTGTATTTTTTAAATTGTACGTTTGGCCGTGTCAACGATCAGTTGCATTTTTGCCACCTGATGAAGGGTTTAAACCCGAAACGTCGTGGAATTTTTCACAAACTTTTAGCACTTTTTACCTATATATATATATAGATATATATATATATATATATATATATATATATATATATATATATATATATATATATAGCGTGTGTAGTATATGTACGTAGGCCTAATGTTTCGAACGCCTGTGGCTCAAACCATAGAGTAGGATATGTTCCTATATCCTACTCTATGGCTTACTAACACTTTACATGCTTAACCTGTACGCCTAGGCCTATAGGCCCTAGGCCTAGCCTAGGCTACAGCTTTGTGGTACGCTCAGTATAAACGGTAAGCCTAGCCTTACTGCCTTAACCTTAGGCTATTGTAGTCGTGTATAGGCCTAATTTGCGACTGTAACCAAACGTTAGTAATTATAGTGAACTGCTTTAAGATTAGGAATAATTGACAAGTCCTTCCATGGCTGTGGTAGAAACTAATTGTTCTGAGCAGACAAGGTATTTGTTTGTTTGTTTTTTTCATTAATTTAGAAAAAGGGTTTGGAATTCAGGGCCTCTTGGGGCATTGGCCCTCCTTTGCCCACAGCTAAAGTTAGTTTAACCTGTTAGGCCTAGTCCTATGTTTAGAATATTGCATAGAAATAAAAGTAAGGGAGAACGCTAACACAATGCATCCATGCATGTTTAACCGGTGAACCCACGAAAAATGTGAGGGCGCTTTCGTTGTACGGCAAAAGACCGGTTGATTGATGTCTCTCCGTACGTACAGTGTGTATTCTGCTGCAGAAGCTATAGCTTATTTTATGCGTTTTTCGAAAGATTTGGAGTAATTTTCACAACAGAAATAAGTCATGGTGCCTTAACTATTTTTTTTTATACTCCTAACTTGAAAACTTGTAGTTTCTTTGCCAATACTTGGGGCAAAAGCAATGACGTGATGTTTGTATTACGCGCAGGCGCGGTTCTAGATCGAAACTTTTTTTTGGGGGGGGGGGGGGGCTTAGGGGGGCTTGAAACGGAAGAATCATAAAATTTTCTCTCAAATATGTAAATCGGCCACGCGCACACTGAAACCAATGATAATAAAAACAGTACCATAACCAGGGACGGCGCAAGGTTATTTTGATAAGGGACATGGGTTGAGTGATCGCCGTCGTGGAGGAGGGGTCAAAGGGGAGGGGTGTCCCCTTCCTCTAAGAAATGTTTGCTAATTTAAGGTTTGCTAAGATGCAAAATGGTGCGTTCTTTAAGTAATTTTTTTACTATATGACTGGAAAATGTTCATAACTTTGTGAATTCTAATTTTTGGTTCGGGGAAAGAGGGCCTTCTTAGGGGCGAGGTCTAAAGGGGAAGGGTGTTTATCTCCCTTTGAGAAATTTTTGCTAATTTAAGGTTGCTAAGATGCAAAATGGTGGGCTCTTTGGGTTATCTTTTGACTGATATATATGGCTGGAAAATGTGCATAATTTTGTGAAGTGTAATTTTTGGTTGGGGGAAAGAGGGCGGTCCTAGGGAACAGGTCTAAAGGGAGGGGTGTTCCCCTCTCCTGTGCGATATTTTGGTTACTTTAAGGTTGCTAAGGTGCAAAATGGTGCGGTTTTTGGGACAGTTTTGACTGATATATGGCTGGAAAATGTTCATAACTTCGTGAATTCTAATTTTTGGTTGGGTAAAAGAGGGCTGTTCTAGGGGATAGGTCTAAGGGGAGGGGTCCCCCTCCCCTTTTGAGAAATTTGGTTACTTGAAGGTTGCTTAGATGCAAAAATGGTGTTGTGTTTGGGATATTTTTGGACCCGATCATATGGGTTCAAAACATTCTTAATATTTTTGGTTAGGTGAAAGAGGAGCCTTGTTTGTCTAAGGGTATGTATCAACAAACCTCCTGAAGTCCCCTATTGGACACATTACTGCCTTCTAGTCGGGAAAAGTTTTACGCAAAAATACGTTCGTGGAGTCCACAGAAATATTCTCGAACTATTATGAAAACTTGTCTTGCTTCATTTGTGCGTTGTAAAATAGTATCTAAAGGCTGGTAGAAACCGGAATATGGCCTCTTGGAAGCTCTGGATTAACTATATGGATCAGATATAGGCCTACCCCGCCCTCCTCTTTTCTTCTCCTTTACGTCTTCTTTTCCTACTCTTTTTCTCTTTTCCTGCAAACAACAGGGGGATAGGCCTCCCTTCCCCCTGAGTGGCAGCGCCTCTGACCATGACATAGATGTAACGTATATACAGGCATATATTTTTTTTATTTGGAAGAATGTAGCAAACGTTACTGAGAGATACGAGCAACTGGACCTGTTCACATTAATGGGAATAACGATTCGGCCTGTAGATTTGACTTAATAGGACTGCTAGTATAGCTTGACGAGATCAGCGACGAAATGACTCGTTTTGAACTTCCAACAGATGATTAATCCGTTAACTTGATTTACATGTGCGTACATACTATCATAGATGTTGCGTATGTTACTTATCTGACCCAACTTCCATTGTATGAAATCGTGAACCTAATATGTGATTTCGAGACACAGACGACAGTTTCTCTTGACAAACTAAATCCACTGGGGCAAGATGTGCACAAGTGTATTGGGCAAGTTTGTTTTTCTCAGTACACGCAAATTTAGCATAACACCTCTGAAAATTTTTTTTTGGGGGGGGCTTGAGCGAACTTTTTGGGGGGCTTGAGCCCCCAAACCCCTCCCGTGAAACCGCGCCTGATTACGCGCAGGTGCTCTGTTGCCGTACAGACTGGCCAAATCAATGGCTTCAGTCCAGATCGGCTGACGTCATTCTCCCTTACTTTTATTTCTATGGAATATTGTTACACAGTTTAGGCCTAAGCCTACAACATAGCCTAGGTTAGCCTAGCTATGCCTAATGCACATGTTTAATTGTTATTATTGATACTAACCATGCATAGGTCTTAATGATATTTGAAGCAGAACTGAGAGTTCCTCATTGGTTGAATCCAAATGACATATATACCGTGCAGAAACTGCATAAGTACTGGTGTTAGCAGAGACTAGAACCAATTTGCCCTGACGGCCGTAAGTTGCCTGAAACTCTTTAAATACAGCTAATAAAATCCTACAATATCGTAACAGACCCAACCATTTCGTCCTTCTGAGTAGAGAGATGCTGTTGTGTATTTTTCTCAGGTAAATAGTTCGATAATGTGATAAAGTGGACTGCTAATGCGCGAAAGTTGGACCCCCACCGGACATAAGTTTCCAAAGTTTCAGTATATTATATATATATACATATATATATATATATATATATATATATATATATATATATATATATATATATATATATAGATATATTATATAGCCTATACTTGTACCGAGCTCCTGTGATCCAAGCCAGCTTAAATATTCTTTAACATATGATTAAACTTAGGCCTAGCGAACATGAGAATTGAGATAATCAACCATATCGCTAATCTCAGTGCATTGCATTGTGGGATACAAAAGGGAGCAACGGCGCAAAATAAAACGTTGAAGATGCCAGCGCCCTCTATATCGAAGAATGAGTTCAAAGTGGGAGGGCTAATTTTAGATTGGGTGAAGTAAACTGAACATTATGGCCAAATATGGATGACAGAAAGGTGTCCCATCCATGACACTGCCAAATGTCCTGTCTGCGACGTACCTTTAAAATTGTCTTTGAAGAGTATTTAGTTGCCTATACGTTACAGAAATTTTTAGGATGAAAAAATGGTACCAACTTGAACTAAGCTTAGTGTTGGCTGATTACTCTTATCCAAAATTTTACTTACTTTACAAGTAATGTAAGTTCAGAGAAATCAGACATGACATTAACACCTCAAATTACTGTAGCATGTCTATTTCCTGTCCTGTCCCTGACACATCTTACAGTCAATTGTCCATAATTCAGTAATGCAAAACCAAAAGGAAAAATTTCTTCCACAAGAGTTTAGGCGGAGGCACCCTCTAATCTAAATTTAATAATTGAATATTTTCCAACTTTGCTGTTACACTATCAAGCTTTCTGCTGAGAAAAAGATGAAAGGAATATAACCAAAGAATCTATATCTAATCTTTAATTAAAAAGTAAAAATAAATGGTTTTACATATAAACTGAGGGAACTAGCAGGTCTGGAAACTACCAGTTTTCATAGATTATAGTTTTCCAATGAAATGGCATGTTTGCAAGAAGGGTATATTTTCAAAATAAACCTCCCCAAAGTGTGACAATACCTGTCATGTCTCCCTAGCCATGAAATTAAATTTCCAGCTAGGTTATAGTTTGGTATGTAATGTGGATATTTTTCAAGAAGTTAGTGTTCAGCTACTCCCAAAATAAACCTCTCAGAGGATGGCAAATCAACATTAAAACTGACCTTGGAATCAAGGTCAAGCAAAATTTATAATTGTATCTAAGACATCTCAGTGTGTGAGTCATCCCTCTTTTGTCACCAGTTTGCATATTTGGCAGTTCATTTTTATTCATGGTGTACTGTTAGTGAGGAATAATTGACTTGTAAATTACTGTAAAATAGACAATATTATATGGATTTTGATGGGGAATCATGGCCATTTGTAACATTTTAATGATTTTGTAACATGGTAACCTGTGCAAGGAACAAGGAAATGTAAGAGAGGGAATTGACATTCAGTGGCACATTTATTCTGCCTGCTCACAACTTATAGGTTGTACCTAATTTATTAGCCTGTCTCCCAGTGGCTAAACTAATCATATCACTCTTTCTGAATTTCCTTTTTGGCCTCTCCCCTTTATAAAATATAAGAGACACACCCAAAAAGTTCTAGTGAACATTATATACCGCTACTCAATAAAGTCAATATAGACTCGATGTTATTAAGATATAACTACTGTACTGTACGTAGAGAAGTATTGCTTAAAGACAGTCACTGGTCACCCCAAACTACATTTTGGGTAGGGGGTACCAAAATTCTCAATTGATTCTGCTCTTTGATTGACATCAAATTCAAAAGATGCTGAGTAGCTTATATTACACACCATGTATAGGGATTGTTTTGATGACACATTAGGGCCAATTTTATGCTCACCAGGATACGCCCTTAAGCAATAAACTTGGTCCACAGGTCTAATTTCATTAGCTTTATGGAATGTGCCTACACCAGGAGGAGTTTTAGACCGCTTTGGGCGGGGCTAGCAGTAAATAGGTTGGGAGAATTGCAACTGTCTGGGGTGAGAAGAATTTGCCTTTACATTACAGGTGTAGTCAAATGAACAGAGAATGCAAAACAAGGGTTCCAGACACAGCTGGAGAATCAAAGACTAGATATGGAGGAACAATTATATCTTTAACATTTTTTTACATATAACAGGCAGGTATGATAATTGACATGCCCACCGTCACAGTCACAGAATAAGGTTTTATCCTGTTTCCTTTCTGGTCAGGTAGTTGGAGTACCTGATTACACATAATGCACTAACTACAAAGCAAGGTTAGAGCAGTGGGAGATAGCTGAAATAAAGTTCATGCTTATATACTGTACTTACACTATATTGGGGGCTCTCTGAAAAGACTCTTTGACCATCCCAGATGGGCCCAGAATCAGAGGGGCAGTGCTGTATATCCCTGTGTGACAGATGCCCTTGAGCAGCTATACTGTCATACATGCTAAGAGAGTAGGGGGTCTTTGTTTTGACTTAAAAGCAATTTATTTTCCAAACAGTTTTGGCATTGATATACATAATCTATACAGATCTAGTACTAATGCATATTTGCTTTTGTTTGATTTTCAGCTAACTGTATCGACGACAAAGAGGCGTTTGATCTTCTCTCACTCGAGGTACTGAAGGAGCTGATTCCCCAAATAGGTCTCAGGCTTAAGTTTCGTGCAACATTCAAGATATATCAACAGGTACTGTTTTAGAAGCATTTTCATCTAGTTCAATAATTGGAAGTGGAACATTATGGGTTCTACATGTTTTGTTTGTGGACAAAATATTGTTGGCAATGCAAGCAGCTTATTTCAGCATTAACGCTTAATCCACAATGTTATTTCGAGTGGATTGTTCAACAAAAATGTCACCTGTGGACAAGAAGGTTGCCTGCGTACATTTCAGCACTCATGGAGTTTCAAACGACACTTAATTTCACAACACCGTGGGCTTATTACCTGCGCAAATGAAGATGCCAATTTTTAAGGAATGTTGCTTTGAATGAGGTTGTAATGGCTAATGACATGGGTGGGGCTGAGGAAAACGGAGAAGAAGTTGAGCAAAGAGAACACAATGTCAATGTAGACCATTTAATTCTTTCACTGTATATAAAGCATGTTTTGTGGCTATGCAACATATAGCTCCATGCACACAGTAGAAGAGTGTTTGGAAATATGTATATTTGCATTAACTATATCACACTCATTATACATCTTCAAAATATGATGATGGTTTGAGATGGAGATCAAAGGATAGGCTGTCTTTAATATTGTGCAGTACTCAGTATTTGTCAGTGATTATATAACAGACAGGACTTTCATACAGGTTAGGGGTTCATGGGGGTCACATGTAAAGTCAATTGAATGTCTAAATTAGTATGGTGATCAGACTGAAAATAGGCCTGGGTTTTTCATTTGACAAGACATGTACGTTCAACGTTGCAGCCGTTGAAAAACAGGGACAAAGCTAAATTTTACAAATTTGATTGTTATTAAAAATTCTTCTCCACATCACACTTATGATTGCATAACTACACAGCACAGAAATTTATCAACAGGCTGTGTTAGCTTGATGCCTTCCTCAAGGTTTCCTAATATCAATTGCAAAAAGAGTCATGCAGTTTTCTGCTTGTGTACCTAAGCCAATGTACAATCATACTTAAAAGATTGATCCTGTACTAGTAATACAACACAACTTAAATATGCTACAGTATTTTAGAAGTCAATAGAATGGGGCCGGACGTATAAAAAGAGGAAGAAAGCTGCTGGCCCCCAAACACATGCAGGAGATAGATCATTGACAATTTTCCTCCTTTGCGACATGTTGGCAATGGCATGAAGGTTATCTAGGTAACTGTCTGTTCCTTCATATCAGAACCTGACATTACTGATGAGCATGCAGCTCAAATGAAGACATGGTTAAAACTCAGCAGTTCACCTAAGGATCAGGTTGAAAGCTACATGAAGTCAGCTGCTAGAATGAGAGCAGCATGGATTAAGGAAAATCCTGATTTAACTACTATGCAGATAAAGACAGAGTTCCCAAGACTGTTTGACACTCCTGGCATGGTAAGCAGCATTCTGTTGATGGGTACAATGTATTATATCAGAAATGAAGCAAGGATTTCCTTAGCTGTGGGTGCACTGATAGTTATCTTGGGGAAGCAGTTCAAGGGTGGGATCCTCAGATCTTTGCATGTCGCATTATAATCATTTTATCTGGGATACATAGGGCATTAATAGATTTATGTGTTGGATGAAAATATAATACTGGTGGGATTCATGATATTTTAAATAAGCGCAAGGCACAGACTTTTAGTGCCTAATCTCCCATAGTGTTGCCCAGGGTGGCACTGAGTTCATCATTGATATATTTGAAACTAACTGTTGTGCTCCCTAATCTTGCTGTGATTTATTTTTAAACTGTATTGATTCCTTAGCCACAGTGCTGTCTAGACTAATATTGGCTCTTGGCCCAACCAGTTGTATTTAAAGATGAAACAGAATTGCTTTTTTGAGAAGTAAGCAAGGTTATGCATTGCCTAATGCATCAAAAGTCATTCCCAAACATGTAAATGTGCCAGCAGTATTGAGACACCAATGCAAGGCCATTTGATGACATGGATTGATTGCTATTGTTGAATCATGGAAGTAGTACCATTTGGTACCATGTGTTTCCTAGTCTACATTTAAAGTTCAGATAGCAATTACCAAACAAGTTAGAACTCATTAAAGAGAGAAATCCTTAAAATATCTAAGATGGAGGTGTTGAGAATTTATATGGTGAACTTGCTTGAGGCTCATTTTTCTAGTACATGGCATGACAAGTGGCAAACTGAGCCAGGTTATTTATCTGACACAGTGGGGCTCAAAGATTTTGAATGTTTATTACTAGTCCACTAAGCCCGAAGAAAATCGCACTTTATTTTCCTGTAAAACTAAAATTTTTACATTTATTTGAGTTGAATTCCCCTTTAAAACACACATACTCAGACAATGGTATTTTATGTTTTATGCAAAACACTACCATTAAACATTGGTAGGTGCTGCATATGCTTATGAATTTAGTGAATGTTACTTTAAACTTAAAAGGAAAAGCTCTCTCTCCATGCAATTGCTTGGAAATGATCTATTATTTTACAGACTTTCCTGATATTTTCCTGCTTGCTGTCTCGTTGTTGCCCTACATTCTACCATCAGGGGTGATTGTAAACAAGCATGGAGAGACACCCAGAGCTAGCAGAGCAGAAGCCCTTGGAACCTTCATTGATGCAAAACCGGTAAGTTAGTTTATATAACTTGGAAGTGAACATTGCAATAAGGTATGGTGGTAAAGTTATAGAAGAATGTTGATGCAGTGATCAGTAAAAAGAAGTACCAATCAAAAAAAAAATCAGAAGCCATGGCCAGCTGATATCTTGGTGACAGGTATGGGGTGGAGTGGAGTGGAGGGGATCTTTATATTAAAATCAATAATTGGTGAGTGTACACTGTGTGAAACATATCCTTTTGAATTATTGATAAGTTGACCTCATTGGGGTTTTTTTTGGGGGGGGGGGGTTAAATAGGGTATGAATTAAGAAATGCTCCATGAGGGGTATTTTCCATCTGGAAAGGTACAAAACGTCAGTGTGCTCATGGGGGCTCTCTTGTCATTCATGACGGCTCTTTTGCTAACAACTGCAAAATTTGCAATGATTCTGAGACCATGATTAAGCACTCCTCAGACTATATCGTACACAAAATGAACATTTTTGCAGGAGAGATGCTTAGCTTTTTATCAATTATGAGTATCTGTTAATTATGAATTGAAGAAATTTACTTTTTTATGAACAGGGGAAATGTCAGCATTCTCAATGGAATAAAACTCGTTTAATTTAGCAGTGATTATTTCTTAGCCATACAACTTCTATAAGATGACAAGAATTTTTGGTCTAGGATAAAGGATTTCTTAAGTAGGGACCTGATGGATTTTGTTTTCTAGGCTTTTGTTGTGGGAAAGTTGGTTTAATGTTCCACATTTGCCACCAGACTTCCCCTTAATCCTAGACATGCCATTGATAATGTTAGCTCTAAAGTAGCATTCCCTGATTCTTCACACAGGTTGGAACTAACCTACTACATTATTTGGATATGTTACAACATGGCAGAAAGAAAGTTCAGCCTTTCACTTTGATGTTGGGAAAACGATGTGCACCATCACAGGTGTTTGTTATTGTTGATGGATTAGCCATAACAGCATCAACACTTTTGAAAGGTGTAGATATTTGTTGTAAATCATTTTATGTCTTCGATGTTGAATATCCTAAGGAATGCCAGTCAACGTGGGAGTTCATCCAGAAGTTCTTCTTCAAGCTTGGCCAGGGTAAGGGAAAGTCTGTGACATCTCCTGGGGTTAGGTCCCTTCGAACCTTCATTGAAACACCTGACTCTTCTTGAACATGATTTATTGAGAGAAGACAATCTTGAAACCACATTTCAGTATTCAATGGTGCTTAATTTTATCTAAGCTCCTTTATCATACCATTGCAATTGATGTGTTTCAATGTCATTTTGAGTTAAAGTTTGTTCAGGTACGAGGATGATCACTGTGAAAACTTTGGTGGAGTTGGAAAATATAATTTTCTACAAAAGAAAGAGATGTTTTGAAACACATGATGAAAAACTTCAAACTTTCATTGGAAAGCAGGTCTTTGCTTGAATGTGATTCCTCAAGAGTCTTGAAATTACATTTCATTGCTTTGTTGTTTTTAATTTTACTTCACCTCCTGTATCACACCATCCCATGTAGTGTGTTTTAAGGACACTGTAAGTGTTTACAATTTTTGGGCTTAAAGGGAAATATTGTGTTTAAAATGCACCAACATGGCATACAACAAAAGCGCCTTAAATCATTATGAAACCATTCAGTCTAACCAATAAACTCTAGCAATTGCCTTATCTCCTCAAAGTATTATGCATTACAAGAGTCACAGATGTTGCATCATTTGAATTTTTGAAAGTTTGGGTGAAAAAATTACTTTTGTGCAACAAATAACTGAATTACTTTCGGTGAGAGCCTTATTTCTTGAAAATAAGGCTACCATACTGCCTTCTTTTGAATTGTCTATCATTCTGTATCTATTTATATTGGTTTAAAAATATGACAATTTTCTGTAAAACAAACGCAATATTCCCTTTAAGGTAGAAGGACAATCATTTTTTGAAAAATGGGGGTGGGGGCTGAAAAGTGTAGAAGTATCAGCACAAGAAAGAGATACTTTTTGTAAAAGTTATGTTTATCCTATGAAAGTACACCATTTTAAAACTGATTTGAATGCATTGCCTTGCTTTTCGTTGCCTTGAGTAACAAATTAATCCTTGAGTGTGTAGGATATTGAGTTTTGTCCATTTTTATATGAGTTTCACGACAACCACATAAACTAGTAATATAGATTAAATTAAAAACTGAAGAAATATCTTTACGTGAGAGATGTTTTAAAGCGTAGGTGAGGCAAACCCAAATAAAAGAATTCTTCTTAAAATGATGCCATGAGAAGGCATTGTGACACCATCTGCAGGCATTACTGTGCTAATTATTCTTCAGTCCTGTACAGTAAATCAATCCATGGAGTATTTTAAAACATTTTAAGCTTTCACCTTCAGTTACAAGGAAATCCATCTAAATTGAGTTGAGTTGAAGAGTTTGGAAGTTTGTATCAGAGAGAGAGAAGGAAAGATGTTTTGAAGAAGTTTGTACATGCATTGAGAAAATAAAATTTCTTCAGTTAAGACAAGCGTCTTTAATTTTTCCTATTTCATTCCATCACATTTTTTGAGCCCCTTTTCATGGTCAAATTTACTACTGTATTGGTCATTTTGACCCATACAATGGTCAAACAATTTGACCATCATACCATGGTCAAACAAATGACCATAGCTCTATGGTCAAATTTGACCATATTTGGGTCGGTGCATAGTTAACCATTGCTATGGTCAAAAATTGACCATATTATGGTCAAATTTGACCATTGTTTTTTTAGAGAGTGTACGCTTGCAGAGCTGAAGAAGTATCATCATGATCATAGCTACCACCAGATCATAGCCTTGTTCCCTTGTCAGACTTTCCACGTCTCTGTATCACAAGAGGAGGGGATCATTGCCTCCAGGGAAGGGAAATTCTTGGGTGCTTCTCGCGCACGTGCACACGTAAGTTTGATTTCTGTAAGTTATCCGTGTAGGGCTTGAGATATCATCCTCTGTGGTTCCCGCAAACGGCCATCACCTGGTGTCACCGCTAGCTACAAACATAATCTTTTTCGGTGCCCCCTTCTTTAGAGAAATCTGTGTAGGTGTTACAATTTTTATCTATAGGGAACGAAAATACACAAGAAAGTACCTCAACGAGTATTTACAGTGCGCGAAGGCTACAGCGAGTACCTTATAAAGTTCTCAAAGTGTGGCATAACATTTGGTGCTGGTGGTAGCACATGGTGAGTAGACAACAGTAATTATGTGTCGTTATTTTTCAGTGGAGGCTGAAAAATTTGGAAAATGGGATAAGGGTGAGATGTCGGGTGTTTTCAGTTGGGAATAACTTAACCGTTACCAAGGGTCCTGGGGCCCTTCCGAAGACGTCTAGAGCTCATTGCTCCAATGACCATAGTCATTGTTGGAGCCATGAGCTTCTCATGAGTAACTCCATGGCTGCATAAATGCAGGTTTCTGATTAGCCACATCCAGGACCGTCATCGCTGACCGAGCTGCCCTCTCGATATGAAGGTTGTTGAAGGTGCGTGGACACCTGTCGACAACTGCCCAGGTAGAAAAGAAGTTATATGGTAATAAGAGAGGCAGTGTGCAGGCATGATGTATTTTCGAGGCTCGCTAAAGTAGAAGCAAAGAACTTACACTTGGTATTACGTTGTCTGTTTTCATGTATTGTGCAAAAGTTTCTTTAGAAGTAGACTATTATAGCCAACACTTCTCATATAACACGCAAAGCCTCTCACGACATTCAGCTCAACCCTCCGCGCCCCAACGAGTATAAATTCGTTGAGTTGGTGAAAGAGATGATTTCCGTTTTAAGAAACCAAAAGTGTCTTTATACATACGTTTACTGTTACGACAAGGTTGTAAGCAACCTTCTTGTGTGAGATTGGTGATTCATATATCAAACTATTTTGGGCTGCATTAAACCGCCAGCTCAATGAATAACCGGAAGTAAGTTAGATACACAGTTGAAGTTCGTCTTGAATATTCTATGGCCCCATCTACTTACGGCTACGGCTCCGCGTTTGTGATAGGTGATATTTGACCAAACGATCGACCATATTAATATACGTCATAAACAATGCTTTTCGCCACATTATTCGCAGTATTCTAGCCTGGGGGTGTTGTAAAACAGTGTAGCTTATTTCCGCACTAGAGATAACATTCATATGACACTTTCTTTATTTCACGTTATATTTTTACTCCTTCTTTAAAGTGGAGCTATAGTCTAGAATTACAAGAAATATATTTTAGAGGTTGGAAAATGAATTTCACTTATACCCAACTCCCAGTTTTATAGCTTACTTCGTTGCAAATATTGCAATTTATTTACTCAAGTTGAAGTAGTCGATTATGAAATAATTTGTGATATCCTTCTTGTACAACTCACATTACCTGCTTTTGTTTCCTTCTGAAGTAAGATGTTTATATGACATTGCAACATTTACTGTTCCCTTGCATAGCATGTTGTACAAAGAGGGCTTATGTAGCCAAGGCACCCTACAACAGTAAGACAATGATCACATTTTGGCATACTAAAGTGGATTGGCCTTCGAAAAAGAACAAAGAAAAACAGAGACAGTAGATTGAGTAGGACAAGAATGCCTAAGAAATTATTGTGCAACTAGAGTCTATCATTTTGAATTGATTGAATAAGCTTCAACATTTTATATTTCAGTTCAGGAATGTCCTGTGAAGATGGAATTTGGACCATTTGGATGCATCTTTCAGGTTTTTTAACATATATTTTGAGGTTTTAGACTTTAAGTACACTTAAAATGTAAACAATCGATTCCTCCTTTGACGCTTCATTCAACATACCGCTATGCACACTAGGGGCATGTTTCATTTATTTTGGAAACCAAATAAATAAGTCCGAAATGAAAATGAAGAATGAAATGAAATCGTAAATTAAACCTATGGTAACTCAGTTATTTTGCTTATGGTTTCACTGTACATTTTAGGATATCATGTCGTAATACATCCATTAAAATATCGGTTGAATGCTATCCATGAATGATATATAGAAATAAGCACAGTATGTACTTACCCAAACGATTGAAAATAGTTATGACGGTGCAAAAAAATTTCAAGGATTGCCTCATCTTTTTCTTCGTTTTTTATTTTAAGCTGGGATATGGAATAAATATTATAATCTTTAATAATAGGAGACAATGTTAATTTTTTGAAATTCTCATGGAAATTGTTTTAGATGGTACGCTTTTTCACTCCAAGTTTGAAAGTATTTGTATTCCCATTATATAAAACTTACTCTTCAAAGCCTATTTGTAGACCTTCGTTTTGACAACCCTCTAATAGGCTTTTAACCATTTCTTGATTTCTCACAAAATAATAATGTACTAAATAAGTCAATGTTCTGAGCAATTCAGTTGAGCTAGCATAATATAAATATAATCGTCTACTCACAGTGATAAGTACACTCTAAAAAATGATTGCCCAACCTGGGCAAAAGTTTACCCAGCCGTTGGTTCCGTATGCCTCCTAACCGAAAATGGGTAAAAAAATTGCCCAACTTAGTTGGTTCAGGGTTTTACTCATTAGTTGGGCAAAAATTCGCCCAACCATTTGCCCAACCATTCTATCCAACTAATTGAGCAAATATTTTCCCCAACCAATTGGGCAAAATTTTGCCCAACTTTTAGGCAAAACATTTAACCAACCAAGTTGGGTAATTTATTCCCAATTCCGGTTAGGAGGCATACGGAACCAACGGCTGGGTAAAACAAGTTACTCAACGGGTGTTGGAATATCTCAGAGAAGTTACCTTCTACCAGTTTTAAAAGCTACCGGCATTGCTAATGCTAGCCACTTTTTTCCTTTAAAGTGTTTCGAAACAGACACGATAGAAAACAAAACCAAACAAAACCCGACGGATCACAAACATAATACGAAAACTATTTGCACACTGCAAAAGAAACGAAAGAGTCTTTGTTACCACTAATAAACAGAAACCAACACTACACCCATCATCAACGACGCCCTCAACCCAACACCCGCCGCCGACAGTGACCACCGCCGCGACCCCAACCCCCAAACAACACCCAAAGCTCCCAACAACCACAAACCAAAACCACCCCAAATCGCATGCCCGAAGACGACAACACATGCCCGAAGGCAACAACATGCCCGAAGGCAACCACACGCCCGAAGGCAACAGCACGCAAAAAGCACTGGGCAGATACAGGTGCACCTTGCCCAAGGGTGCCCCGGAGGCAGTTGTGGCAAAGGGTAACCTCATTATCCCCACGTTTGAACAAACACCACAACCGGATGCAGTTTAAAGCCTATGCTAGCCACTTTTTTACAAAACAATACTCCCGAAGGAGTTCTTCTCCCTTAAGGAGCTATACGTCCCCAAAGGACAACTTTCTTAACAAGAACTACCGACCAATCTGACATGCGAAGTGCTAGCCACTTTTTTCAAAAGCCTTTTCTTCAAAAGTCCCCTCAAATCTCTGGCGAAGAGCCAGGGGCGAAACCAAACAATACTCCCGAAGGAATTCTGCTCCCTGAAGGAGTTATACGTCCCCAAAGAACAACTCAACTCAACCAGAACTACGAAACTACCTGACGTGCGAAGTCTCGTTCTAGACTGGCTGAATAGCCTCGGCCTTTTTTCAAAAGAGCCTTTTTCAAAAGTCCCCTCGACTCTCTGGCGAAGAGCCAAGGGACGAAACCAAACAAAAGAGCTTTTTAAGTACGTAGAAACGGGCACTGAGAAACTAAAAGAGAACCCCGAACCCAAACAAAAACCCTGTCGGATCACAAACACAATGCCAAACAAACTATACACACCATGCAAAAGAGAACAAAAGTGTCTTTGTTACTACTGAGATTCAGAAACTGTCACTACAGCCAACCCCCAAAGAACACCCTAGCCCAACAACCACAAACCACCCCAAAACAAAGTCCTATCCGTCAACCACACGTCCGAGGACGACACCATGCCCGAAGGCAACAACACGCCCGAAGGCAACATTACGCCCGATGGTAACTCTACGCCCAAAGGCAACAGCACTTAAAAAGCACTAGGCAAATACAGGTGCGACTTGCCCAAGGGTGCCCAGGAGGCAGTTCTAGCAAAGGGTAACCTCAATACTCCCACGTTTACAAAAACTCCACAACCAGATGCAGTTTAAAGTCCTACCCAGGACAAAAGAGCCTTTTTTCCAAAAGTCCCTGACTCTCTGGCGAAAAGCCAGGGGCGAAAACCAAACAATACTCCCGAGGGAGTTCTGCTCCCTGAAGGAGAACAATGTCCCCAAGGGACAAACTTTGACTTAACTGACCTACCCGACAGTGGTCCCGTTCTAGACTGGCTGAATAGAACAGATCCCACCTGGGAGCTCCGCCGTCGTGATCACGGATACTCCTGCGCCATGTAAGTAGCCACTTAAAAGAGCTTTTTTTTTTTCAAAAGTCCCCTCAACTCTTCGAAGAAGAGCCAGGGGCGAAACCAAACAATACTCCCGAAGGAGTTCTGCTCCCTGAAGGAGCTATACGTCCCCAAGGGACAACTGAACTCAACCAGAACTACCAAACTACCTGACGTGCGAAGTCTCTTTCTAGACTGGCTGAATAGAACGGCCTCCGCCACTGAGTTCAGCCGCCGTGATCATGGATACTCCTGCTCCACTTAAAAGAAGGGGGGGGGGGGCTTTTTGAGTACGTAGAAACAGGCATTGAGAAACTAAAAGAGAACCCCAAACCCAAACAAAAACCCTTTCGGATCACAAACACAAATGCCAAACAAACTATGCACACCATACAACAGGGAACAAGAGTCTTTGTTACTACTGAGATTCAGAAACTGCCACTGCAGCCAACCCCAAAACAACACCCTAGCCCAACAACCACAATCCACCCCAAAACAAAGTCCTACCCGTCAACCAACCGGCCCACAAAGGCCACCGCGCCCGAAGGCAACACACGCCCAAAGGCTACCACACGCCCGAGGACAGCACCACTCCCGAAGGCAACAACACTCCCGAAGGCAACACCACGCCAGCTTCAATTTAGTTCAATTAGACCTACAATAAAGGACAAACACATATTTCCTTTGAAAAGTTCGGAATGCTCCATTCAAAGGATAGGTGTATAAACCTAATATTCCAATAGAATTTTACAGCATTTTAAACATGCACTTTTCTCTAATTGTCTTAGCAAAACTTCCCACAGTGTAAGTGAACGTTTTGCAAAATGTTAACTGTGAATGCAAAAATTTAGAAATAAGTGTTATTAAAAGAATTAATTGGCGGTACGTTTAACCAGTGTTGAGTAAAGGAATTCACTTAAACCATTTCACCAATAGTTAGTCAATAGGTTTTTTGGTTCTTTTTGCCCAACATTGTAAAAAATTTAACCAACTCTACATTGCTCAAGGAAATTTTACCCAACTTTTTAAGGTTGTAGGACAGTTCCGTCGCATACGATAAGAGGCTATTTTACAATCAGCCTCCTCAGAAAGCTCAGCCTTTTTCTGCAGACTTTGAAAGCAAGCTTGTCGTCGTCTCGGTCGGCTGCGAGTACAAGTGTACGTAGGTACGTACAGGCCGTACTGCAGTACAGTATAGGACCTTTTCATTATTTATGAACGAACGTATGGCGCACAAATCAGTTCACTTTAACCAACCTGGGTAATATTGCGAGGGAGATGGACGTTACTCAACCTGAAAGTTAACCAACCGCTTGGTTAATCTGTTTCGCCAATGTGTTGGTTACCAAACTTGCCCAGGTTGGGCACTTTGAATTTTTACCAACCCTTTTTAACCAACTTTTTTAGAGTGTAGGAAAACATAATGGAATAAAGGCTTCAAACTCACTGACCCCAATGTACCAAGAAACAAAATTAAAATTAAGTGAATGGAAATTTTTGACTGCTTTAAACACTAAGGTACCAAGTGGTTCCAACTCCCACCAGTTGAAATTTATCATCCATCTCCAAACCTTCACCGGGCTTTTTGCCTGAGTAAAATTAAGTTTCTTTTCAAAACCTTGGCGTCAGATGCCACTAGCTGAATTAATCCAATTGTTACATTTAATTTTAGATGTGAAAAAGAAGAATCTTTATGCCTAAATAAGCGTAAGTGATATTGTACAAGTGACCAAACTCGACATTAAACATAATTCTTTTGTAATAACTTAAGTGTTAAAGGCTAGACGTGGATACCACTCTGTGAAAGATGATAAAGTAGCCTAGGTGGTGACTGTCTTACATGTTATTCACAGCCAAAAACCGTAATAATTATTTTACATAGGTGCTAACTATATATATATATATATAACTATATATAACTATATATAACTATATATAACTATATATATAACTATATAACTATATATAACTATATATATATAACTATATATATAACTATATAACTATATAACTATATATATATATATAACTATATATAACTATATATATAACTATATAACTATATAACTATATATAACTATATATAACTATATATAACTATATATAACTATATAACTATATATAACTATATATAACTATATATAACTATATATATATATAAATATATATATATACACACACACACACACACACACACATATATATTGTATTCAGTGATTTGTACATATTTATAGTTGGAAATGAATGTATTCATTTTTTGTCTTCTTTTGACTTTTGCATATATATATATATATATATATATATATATATATATATATATATATATATATATATATATATATATATATATATATATATATCTGTTAGACTACGACGTGAAATACGGTACAAGATATCACAAACTGAGTTCTCCAGTAAGCCTTCTTAAAATGAAATGCTAGACACAACATTTTCGTGTCTTTTCAAGCTTTAAAAGTTGTGCTAACGTCATTATACATTTTGATAACGTGGTATAGAACCACTGCGTTTATTAATGTTTCGCAAAAGTAATTGCAATGAGAAGTTGACAATGGTGACTTTGTAACCAGTCCTTTGTCTTTCACGTTACACTTAAGTACAATACAGTTTGTTGGATTAAGTTATATATAGTCTATTAAGCTGACAAGAGATTGATTAGATTAGTATATAGAGTATGGAGCGAACTTTATCTCTTT
This sequence comes from Holothuria leucospilota, assembly GCA_029531755.1. NCBI lineage: Eukaryota > Metazoa > Echinodermata > Holothuroidea > Aspidochirotida > Holothuriidae > Holothuria > Holothuria leucospilota. The sequence continues at coordinate 2,411,441 of CM055973.1, forward strand.
GTATGATACTTTGCCATAGGCCTAACGCGATAAAATAGAGTCCAAGGATTGTTCTCAGATCTACTTAGAAACGGAAATCCATTAAACTGAGAAATTATAACAATCGAATCTAAAGCTTTAATGACTTCAAATGAGCCTCAGGCTGAAATCAAAGGGCAAGTACGTTTCATTGTGGCAATAGCCTTTAGAAAGGTAAACGTTTCTACCAGTCTCACTCAGAGAACTGCCAACTTTGCAAAATGTAGCATATGTATACTAAAGTAGCTACCGATGGCATAAATGAGTTGATCACCTTATGTGTAGAGTAGACCAAAATTTCACTTAGCCAGAGAAATCTAAGCAGGTGAAGCTTTCTGTTGACCTGTTCAAACAGTGAAAAACTACTGTTGTTCTTTTCGGCTGATTCTTGCATACCAGGAGTGCAGTTTTCAAGTGACGACTGCGACAACACGTTTACACATAATGTTAAACTATGCAAAAGAATAATAGGTATGACTTTGTACTTTGCTCTTTGGTCGTTGGATTCGTTTGCTTAATTGTCTACACAATAGGCAATATTTAAATAAAGGTAGGTTAAAGAGATGTATTTACCATTTGATCATACAATAAAGTAGTTATATTGACTAAAGTAATTTTTGTGCCACAAACGGTTGCCTAGCTTCTGCGTTATTTGTGATTGTTAAATATACCATCCCTTTTCACATGGGGGTATCGAGCGTACACTCTTGATACTAAGAAACCACATAAATCTCTTGCGGTTTCCTTTCGTAGTCATAAGTGGCAATCCAGTGATCGAGATAATAAGCCACGAACTATCCCTAGCATGCATGCCCACAAAATAAGTAGAAAGGAACAGAAGGCTACCTCTCTTTGATTCAGTGAACAGGGCGGTATTAGAGAATATTGCAAGTTATCAACATGAAGTGAACATGATCACATGCAGACTTAAGGATGATCTCCCAACAACCCGTGGTCTGAATGCTTATATATAGCCAACTCCAGGAATTGATCCAGTAGAGGAATGCTGAGGACTAACAGACTGACAATCAGAATCCTATAGTGGTCTGATAAGGAGCTTTTACATGATCGCGCGCATGTTATCCCAAATGACTGCAGGAAAAGTCAGATTAAGCCAAGAAGGTACACGTTAATGGTTGCTTAATGCTTACTTTCAGGGGTTTCTGCTGGCACAATTCTTGTGTTCTTCCTGTAGGCCTATGTCTTATTAGAGGTTCTATGAAGGTTCGATCGTCGCAAATGCTTAGCTGGTACACTGATGTGTGAAAACACCGTAACGTAAATCATGTGAAATTCTCAACTAATTTAATTCAGCAAGTGTAACAAACTGCTTTTACCCGGCCAGTAACCCTTCCTAGCTTCCTAGCAGGTACCTGTAGGCTGGTGACTGCTATGTAGTTTTATCTTCCTGCCCGTTTCTAACTATTTGTACTTGTAAGTTGTGATTTTATAAACATAAGGGGCCCACGATTGGGGAGAAAATTAATACTAGTAAACATTTTGTGTAAACTTTTGTAGCAGACAACGACTCTCTCATTCAGAAGTTTGTAAGTTAGAATTATTTGCATACGTATTAACGTTTGTAAGGTTAAAAAATCCGATCGTTAACAAGAAAAAGCAATTATTATTTGAAGTCGTTGACCTGTCGCTTTCCTCTTCCACAGTGTGCTTCTACTCAAGTAGACCGCGTTTGACAGAAAGAATGCAGACATTTTTGATATCGTAACACGTACTTTCTCAACTAAAGTAGGTGGAAGGTGACATGTTGTCGAAAAGAACGGACTAAAATAGGTATCAAAATTTGACTGTGATAAGGTTGTGTGTTTGTGACTCACCGTTTTGCTCTTTAACATAGCCTGGACTTTGGATTTCAAAACAATCTTTGTAAAACGAAAGTAAATAAAGAAGATGACTGTAGACTTGCCCCAAGTCTCTCACGTTATTCTTTCTTCCACCTGTCATTTTATGCCTGTTCCATCTCTCACAGTGACTCCATCACATTGTGCCGCTTTACAACAATCTCAGCCTACTTCGTACTGTCCCTTGCAGCTACCACTCGCTAGCGCAACAGCACTTGTTTCCAATGAATCTTGTGCCCCCACCCCCCACACACATAGCCTACTGTTATCAACTTGGGTATGACATTCCCTGGATATTCATTAAGATAAATACTCAAGTCTTGCTATGAGCGTTGCGCGTTGTGGTGTTTATATATTGAAACTTTTCATTGGCTGAAAAAATAGGTGAATATTCTCATTTCAATACCACCGTGCCGTCACCAAGACCAAGACCGAAAGCTACAAGTCTTTCGCGGGCAAGCCCGCTCGCCGCGTGTTGGTCGATATGGGTAGCACAAACAGTACATAACGACATTACAATGAATCCTATCAGCGGGGAGAAAACATCCCAAGAGACTTGTGGCAAGTCTAAGATGACACCAAATTATTGATTTTAACACGTATGACACAGTTACAATAAGCAGGCGCCGATCTAGAAATTTTGAGGGGGGGAAGGGGAGTGGGCCCCAAGATGGAAAATCTCATGTGCACCGAAGGTGCACCACGAGGGCGAAGCGCGAGTTCCTACGCGTGTGGTCCAGGGGCCCGCGTTAGGGCCCCTGGAGGGGTCCAGGCGCGAAGCCCCGGTGGGGGTCCAAGTGGCGAAGCCCCCGGAAGCTCTCGCAGTATATACTGCATTATAAGAGCACAGAAATCGGCTCCAGTTCTTATATCAGTGAGATTTTATACCTTTTCATGTTGCATGGAATTTGATGTGTATGGCTCAGTATAAGTTACTATATGTACCTGCAGAAGTTCCGGAGTATCTAAGATATCTTAAAACTTACACGCCAACATTATGAGCCCGTGTAGGTAACTTGAAATCATTTTTGCCATAATGAGTGTTTTATTTTCGTAAAACGGTATTCGGGTACAGGACGTCAGATGGAACAATTGCTCGCGAAGCGCGCCAAAAATTTGAATTTACATTTAAAACCATTGCCATGAATAACGGTGTTAATTCCCTTTATGTGTGTTTATCAATGAGAAGGTGGGTTCGATATTAAGTTTTCAGTTCTCATAAGAAGAGGAAGGTGAAATAATGAATATCAGTTGCTTTACATCCTTACAATGCTGGCTCCTATGAAATCACGTTTAGGCACACGAATAATTGGCTTATGGTAGAACCCCACCGATGAATAATGCGAATACGTTTGGGACCTCACTGATAGTAAAAGGAGCAATTCAAGGCTAAAAGTGCGCAGACCAAGCGAAAATCAAGAAATATTGAGAAGACTTTGCAAAAATCGTGAAAGATTTCAAATGATTTTTGGTAAAAAGTGATAAAAATAAATCCATCACTCAATAAAAACGTACCCCTCTCCGTAAGCGTAAACAATTGCGCGCGAAGCGCGCCGAAAATTTTCGGTATAGAGCCTCCCGGGAGCTCTGCATTAATTGTGCACTGAAAAAGGGGACCAACAGGACTCTCACAACCTGACATCCATATGGGAGGAGAGATGATATATCACCTTCTTTATGGATTTCTGAAGGGTACCCCCTTCAGAAATCTATGACCGATGGTGCCGGCGGAAGTTGGTGATTGGTGAAACCGCAGATAACTGCTAAACCGAGCCTTTTTAGGCAGTGGGATTTTGTATACGCTATAAACAAGAGTGGGAGAGCCTTTTCTTGTTAGTACATGAGAGTGAAATCTCAGGGAGGGGTTTACCCTCCCCTTTGAGAGATTTTGTTAATCTTAGGGGGTCTATATGCAAAATGGTGGTATCTTTGGGTACTTCTAAAGTATTGTATGTTAAAATTTCCACAATGCAGTGAATTCTATCTTTTGTTTGAGTGAAAAAGGGGAGTAAGAGACGGTTTATATATTGCCTTCAAACCTCCTTAAGTCCCAGGAAAAATCATGGGCGTGGATCCATCTCCAAAAGTGTGTGTGTGAGGGGGGGGGGACTTTTTCACATTTGTGAATTGCCGTCCTGGTGGCGTGGAAGAAGCAGTTGGTGGTAACCAGAATTTGGGTCACGGGAAGGCAATAAATTTTGTAATCGTCGGCATGGGGAAAGGATCTAAGGGAAATTTTTCTAGAACTGAATGCCCTCAGATGCGTTTTGATGCAACAAAAGTGTAGGATTTTTAGGTTATTTTCTTCTAAAAATTTCATTTTTCTAGGTATAATTGCAATCTGTTCAATCATTTTTGAAAAATCGAGGGGGACTTTTTGACGATGTTCCCCCTTCCAAAAAAGTGAGAGGGAAGCGTCCCCCCGTGCATCCATGATCAAGGCCCATGGGAAAATTGTACACTCATTATACCTGCGTGGAGTTCACAGAAACATTCTGGGACTATGATAAAATTTTTCCTTTACATTTTAAAAGGATATCCAAGGTTGAGAGAGAACAGTATAGATCCTCCCGGGAGCTCTGAATTAGTTACAGAATGCAAAAGAGGGACCAACGGGATTCTCACTACCCGACATCCATATGGGAGGAGATATGATATATCACCTTCGTTTTAGGTATAGCAAGAGGGATTGTGGACAGGCAAAATTCGTTTCAGAAAAGATTTTCGTAGTTATTGAACGTCGCGGTAAAATGTTTGGAAAATAAGCAACGGCAATTACGTACTTTCAATCTTTCAAATCATGTGATAGACTAGATTAGTCAAAGGTCCCATAATGATGAGAGCCCTACAGAGAAGGAGATGTACTTTTTAGAAAAATGTTTGCATTGGAATAATTTCTTGCGTCATAGCGTTGTCAATGGTATATGAAATCGGGTGTAAACCCTGTCGTATGTACGCGAATGGCGCCGAAATTTTAAATAAAATATTAGTCCATGACAAAACCTGCATTCAGAACCTGCATAGGACACTGCCACTTTCCCACCAACCTATGCTATTAAAAAACGAATCTTCTGACTGAGAATTCTTAAAATCAATGCTTTTTTTGTTGCTTTGTTCCCCCTTGAGCAGTTACCGAAAGCTATTGATAATAAGGACTACTCTGACACAAGGCTTGACGCTATCGGAGCGTGCGAAAATTTGGAATTTGTCAAGAATTTCCAAAACTTATGATAGTTTGAGAACAGTTTGTGAAAGAAAATGGTTAGAACAAATAAACTAATCATCAAAAATACATCTCACCCTACACCCGCTACCAAAATCTGTAGCTGAAACGACTTTTGGGACCATTTTAAAAGTTTTCAAGAATCGATGGGGGAGGTGGGGGGGGGGGCACACGTCATCCATTGCCCACTGTGCCGACGCCACTGTCTGTAGCTTAAAAGCCTTTTGAGTTCATTTTAAAACTTTTCAGACTGTTTCGAAATCGAATAGGGTATGCACGCCGCTACTTTGCCTGCAACAGCTGGTGCCACTGTGCACAATAGCACGTCACCTAACAGCTTGTCTTCTGTATTCATTCTGCAAGGTCTGTAAGGCGAAAACTTTGCCTCTCAATCCCTCTAGATTACAAAAAATTTCACTCTTTAACACAAACTTGTTACTAAATTTTAGTGCAGCTAGCCGGGCCCATTCTTCATATGTCACGAGGTTTACTTATTTAGATCTTAAGTCAAGGTTCATTACTCAGCTATTCACCTGTTGTCCAACACAGTAGCTCTCCATTCGTCGTCAACCACTTTGAAAGATATCTAAAGAGATAGTCCAGCTATAGCTCTACCCAACCCCTACTAAAATATATACTTTGAATACGTTCTTAGACAATTGTATTCATTTTTGCTCTTAATTTTTCTTTCTCTTTTTCTTTTTTTCTTTTTCTTCCCTTTTCTCCTTTCTTTTTATTTTTCGTGGCGGGGGGCGCCCCCGGGCCCCCTTGGATCCGCGCCTAACCATAAGTGGCTACAAAATAACACTGTACGCGCAATTGAGAGCATTTAAAAAGGCTGCACGAATTCGAGTTTTCTTGAATGGGTTAAATAAAGCTCTCTTCTATTCTATTGGTGTCGTGTGATAACGGTAAGATAGGTAAACTTTAAATATGAGACGAAATTACGAGTCTATAGCTTTCATTCGACTTTGCCAATAGCACCTATTACAAAGAAACTGGCGAAATGAACGCCTGAAACAAGGTTTGGGCTGCTTAATTTAAAGCAATGACTTATCACGAGATAAACATTGATTGTTGGTCCTACTTACACCAACAGTGTGGCCACTATAATCTCGTTATTAGCCCTAAAGGGTTCCCATCTCAAGGAAGGATCAAGGGGGCAACTGGGGGCAGTTTCCCCCATGACCAATCTGGCGCCGCCAAATACAAGAAAAATGCGCCCCTCCTACGTCCTAAGAAATGAGGTAAAACTACCACTTGCTGGATCCCCTTTTCAAACTGCCCCCATGAGCTAGAGGCTAGATCCGCCCTTGTACCAACTTCTCTGTCCCCTATTGGTAAGCTGCCCTCTGAAAATACAAAAGATGCTCTCCTTGCAACAAATCCAGCAAATGTAACCTATATCAGGATCAAAACTAGTTTAACAGGAAAATTGAAATGATAAATCTCGGCTTGACATAAAATGATAACTGACTTTCAGTCTATGAAATTTTCCGTGTATTTGTTTCAACCTTTACTTCAAATATTCAAGTATGAATTATCACATTGTGCCTAGGGGTCTACACAGCTGAATATGATGGACTATAACGTGCAGTACTATACAAAAATGCTAAAATTGTCGTACAACGGTGCAAACAAATAAAATAAATATGTACGTCCAAAAGCAATGTAAAAGTATTCCCTAAAACAAGGGCAAAGAGAAAGATCAAAATAAGTAAGAATGTTGAGCATACAGGGGCAATATTGACTCAGTCTTTAATTTATGTTAAAAGGTGGAGAGGGATTAATAGTACTTTATACCTTGCTGTAGATCATTGGTTCCCAACGGGGGACATCCCGGATGGGGGGGGGGGGGGCGTTTTCGAAACTCGTGAGGAAAACGATAAGTGCTAAGGGGAAAGCAGGGAAAGTTTGGAAACCAGAATGCAAAAATACACTGAGGTTTCGATGATTTATGTTTTATTCCAAATAATGCCTTGTTGTCCCATTTCTTTCAGGTACTCTATTTTAACTTGTTGGAAAAATAGTTTTGTGTTTATATCTGATCTTGGGAATTCTTGGAAAAGTTTGCTTTTTGACCTCTGATGACCCCAAATGACTTTCTTGGGAATTCTAGGAAAAGTTTGTTTTTTGACCTGTGGTGACCCCAACTGACAATCTTGGGAATTCTTGAGAAATTTTACTTTTTGACCTGTGGTGACCCAGATAAAAATCTTGGGAAGCTTTGCTTTTGACTCCTAGTGAATCCAAATCAAGATCTTGGAAATTCTTGAAAAAAATTTGCTTTGGATCTCTGATGATCCAAGATAATCATCTTAGGAATTCTTGGGAAATTTTCCTTTTTGACTAAGCTGATACCCCCTGAAAAATGATCTTGGCTATTCTTGGGAAATTTTGTTTTTTGACCTTTGGTGACCCCAGAAGATCTTTGACCTCCACTATGAAACAAAACTGTTCTTCCCCTCACCATAAGGCATCTACATATTAAGTATGAAATTATTCAAGGTTCCTAATGAGATATCGTGTTAACAAAGTTTTCAGATTTTGCCCCCTGGTAACGTCAGATGACCTTTGACTCCCACCAAGAACAATAGGGTTTTCCTCTCACCATGAGGCATCCACATATTAAGTATGAAATCTATTGAAGCTTCATATCTTAAGATATTGTGATAACAGCCTTTTAGGGTTTGACCCCCGTGACCTTAGATGACCTTTGACCTCCACCAAAACAACAGGGTTTTCTTCTTACGATAAGGCATTTACATACTAAGTATGGGGTTTATCCAAGCTTCCTACCTTGATATACCATGTTAAGAAGGTTTTCAGAGTTTGAACCCCGCTGACCCCAAATGACCTTTGACGACACCCAAAAATAAGGTTCTTCCTCTCACCATAAGACATCTACATACTAAGTATGAAATTTATCCAATCTCCTACCTCGAGAAATCCTGTTAAAAGGTTTTCAAAGTTTGACCCTGGTGACCCAGATGACCTTTGACCTCCACCAAAAACAATAGGGTTCTCTGTCTTACCATACTGCATCTACATAGGTACTAAGTATGAAATTTATCTAAGAGTCCTACCTTGAGATATCGTGTTAAGTAGGTTTTCAGAGTTTGACCCCCGGCGATCCCAGATCACTTTTGACCCAAACCAAAATCAATACGGTTTTTTCTCTCAATATGGGACATCTATGTACTACAAATGAGAATTGTCAGAATTTCCCTTCTTGAGATATCGTGTTAGCAAGCAAAGTGTCGCAAACACACACATACATACACACAAGCCATCACGATAGCATAGTTTTCTCTATCATCGAAAACCTAAAAACGAGACACTGAATTTTAACCGGACCTTTACAAGATTCCAAAACGTACTTTCCTCTCGCTGAGCTCTAAAATAGGTTCACATATAAAGGAGATGTACTAGGAAGTCAAACGTAACTTCAGCGTTTTCAAAAGTGCAATTTTCATTCCGCCAATTTCGGCTTTTTATTATCACTACGTGTAGGGCAGCTTAAAAGGCATAAGTCTTTCAAAGCCTTATGCAACCCATACTGTCTAAGGGTGATTTTTGTAATCTCTTTAGTGCGCACTTAATTAAGGTTATTCGGTAATCGTAATATAGCCGGATTTGACGTTCATGAAGTGCTTTATTTCTGAATCAATTAGTTTGTAAATATCCCAGAGCTTCCAGTTTTTCTTTCACCTAGATCCGTCTCCAGGGCATTGCCCTGGACCGCATAAGGGACGCTTGGGGAACAATCCACTTCCGTGGGGCCCATGGTGTCCAATTCCAAAACGTTTCTCCGACTCTGAACCCGATCAAGCCTCCACGCTTTGTTAATAGCGGGTTAAGGAGTCGGTCATTACAAAAGGGTATCAGCCTTCTTAGTGTCGTGCCGCTGTGTTGCTACCCTGGTTCGGCTCTACGAGTAAAAAAGATTTGTGTTTAAGGTTGAAGGCCTTTCCTTTCTTTCAACATGTTTTTTCATTATTGTCGTTTCATTTATCTGTGAAAAGCAATGCTAAGCTATAAACGGGGGTGTAGGTGACTTTGACCAACTCGTTTAAGGGAAAGGGGCCTATTAACTGAAAAGGTTGGACACCTAGATAATTCCATAACTTGGTTCCTTTAAAAATAAAAGGCTTCCTGTACAAACTTGCCCTAAGCTCTGGTAACATTAACATTGAAATATTGCATGTTCGTTGTCTAGTTTTGTAAGTATCATAGACGGACTGGCCGTTGTGACGATGTGGCGATCGTCGTATGGGCCGCTCGGTTCATGATTGCCTTTGGCCAGATGCTGAATAAAAAAGAGAGAAAAAACGAGAGAAAGGTGAAGGGAGAGAAAGACAAACGGAGAAAAATTAAGGAAGGGAAGTGAAAAGAAAGAGAAATTGTAAAAGATGGAGAGAGGGAGGAACATATGATTGCAATACACGGAGACTGATTGGACTCTGAGGGCCCATAGCTCCCTATAATAATCGCCTGCCTCACCGGTGGCCCATATAAGACGTTTGGGACACCGTTCGGAAATGATCATAGAAACCACGAGATTGAAAAGCAATGTTTCGGTTTAAAAGTTAGGGCTGGGGTTAGAAATGGTGGATAACCTCAGCACTAGCCGTTTGGGGCATCTAGAGGTTCCCAATCAGGCTCCACATCAAAGGGCCGCTGCCTCATTCTCATTGACCCCTGTTCATTGAGACGTTATAGGGACAAATAAGTGAGTAGTAACTTAACAACAGATTTAATATTTCTAAAAAAAGCCCAGGCAATCAAAATTTTAAAATTTTTCCCAAGGGAAGGACCCATTTATTACCGAAAAGACGTTAAAACGTTTCTAACGTCTTTTCGGTAATACGCGGGAGCGTAAAAACAGGTTGTGACGACATAAAAACATGGCGTGACCACACAAAAACATGGTGTGACTACGTAAAAACATGATGTGACTACGTAAAAACAGGTTGTGACTACATGAAAACATGGTGTGACCACATAAAAACACGGTGTGACTATGTAAAAGTATGGTGTGACTACTTAAAAACATGGTGTGACTACATAAAAAAGCTTAAAAACATGGTGAGACCACATGCATTGTGAACCATATGAGGCGATGTCAACTGTACGTGACTACGGTAAACTGTGTAGGCTGCCTGAAATAAGCAAAAAATAGGTCTTTGCTGGAAATCATTCTAATCAAAGGAAATTTGGTATCAATGGAATCGGCATTATGTGTACAATATCATGATATAATGCCTCCAGTCACACATGTTGGGGGTTTTGAATAATTAGCATAAATTCAAAATGGCCGCCATTCTTACCCTTTGAGAGCCTGTATCTCCTTAGGGGTTGATGTTATCGCCCATAAATGTATTACCTACGGATAGAAACATGATACCAAAGTAGCAAATTATCGTGTTAAAAATACTTTATGAAGTATCTATGACGTCACATGGGTAAAATCACGTGATACTAGGTCATAAGGACTCAAAATGGGGTATAGACCACGGGCCAGAGGGCACTTCACGTGCACTCCCACCCCACCACTCTCTGACCGATCTTTTGTTTGGAAACCTTATGGTTCCCTGTACACGTAATCAAGTAGTAGGAGTAAATATTTTGGGTCTCACTCATTCAAAATGGCTGCCAAAAACAAAATGGCGGTTAAAATTATGAATATTATGTTTAAAATAAAAATAAAGAAAATATTCGTAAAAAATATTTTTAAGGCATCAACTCCTAAAATTTAGTCATATTTTATGACATTAATTCCAAAATTAATATTTCGAACTGTATTGGTAAGATTCAGGTCAAATACATACATAATAATAATAATAATAATTATTATTATTATTATCATCATCATCCTCATCATCATCATCACCATCATCATCATCATCACCATCATCATCATCATCATCATCATCATCATCATCATCATCATCATCATCATCATCATCATCATCATCATCATCATCATCATCATCACCATCACCATCATCATCATCACCATCACCATCACCATCACCATCATCATCATCATCATCATCATCATCATCATCATCATCATCATCATCATCATTTCATCATCATCATCATCATCACCGTCATCACCGTCATCACCGTCATCACCGTCATCACCGTCATCACCGTCATCACCGTCATCACCGTCATCACCGTCATCACCGTCATCACCGTCATCACCGTCATCACCGTCATCACCGTCATCACCGTCATCACCGTCATCACCGTCATCACCGTCATCACCGTCATCACCGTCATCACCGTCATCACCGTCATCACCGTCATCACCGTCATCACCGTCATCACCGTCATCACCGTCATCACCGTCATCACCGTCATCACCGTCATCACCCTCATCACCCTCATCACCGTCATCACCGTCATCACCGTCATCACCGTCATCACCGTCATCATCACATCATCGTCATCATCACATCATCGTCATCCTCATCGTCATCGTCATCGTCATCGTCATCGTCATCGTCATCGTCATCGTCATCGTCATCGTCATCGTCATCGTCATCGTCATCGTCATCGTCATCGTCATCGTCATCGTCATCGTCATCGTCATCGTCATCATCATCATCATCATTATTATTATTATTATCCGCATGGATTCCACCTTAAGGCGACAGTTCATGCTAATTCAACAACATTAAGGCGACACTTGGAATTAAGGCGACAGTTTATGTGTCGCCTTATTTCTCAGGTACTAGATAGAAAAATAATTTTATTGTCGGAAAAATCGTTATCGTTATCGTTATCGTTATCGTTATCGTTATCGTTATCGTTATCGTTACTATTATTATTATTATTATTATTATTATTATTATTATTATTATTATTATTATTATTATTATTATTATTATTATTATTATTATTATTATTATTATTATTATTATTATTATTATTATTATTATTATTATTATTATTATTATTATTATTATTATTATTATTATTATTATTATTATTATTATTATTATTATTATTATTATTATTATTATTATTATTATTATTATTATTATTATTATTATTATTATTATTATTATTATTATTATTATTATTATTATTATTATTATTATTATTATTATTATTATTATTATTATTATTATTATTATTATTATTATTATTATTATTATTATTATTATTATTATTATTATTATTATTATTATTATTATTATTATTATTATTATTATTATTATTATTATTATTATTATTATTATTATCCGCATGGATTCCACCTTAAGGCGACAGTTCATGCTAATTCAACAACATTAAGGCGACACTTGGAATTAAGGCGACAGTTTATGTGTCGCCTTAATTCTCAGGTACTAGATAGAAAGATAATTTTATTGTCGGAAATAGGCTTAAATTGTTCGTCCTCCTCTAGGATGTATCTCTACAAAATTTGGTTAGGGTAGGGTTAGGGGTAGGGTTAGGGTTAGGGTTAGAAAAATTCAAATTTTTGTACACAAGTCAATGTAACTGTCGCCCTAAGTAGGTATCCACGCTTATTATTATTATTATTATTATTATTATTATTATTATTATTATTATTATTATTATTATTATTATTATTATTATTATTATTATTATTATTATTATTATTATTATTATTATTATTATTATTATTATTATTATTATTATTATTATTATTATTATTATTATTATTATTATTATTATTATTATTATTATTATTATTATTATTATTATTATTATTATTATTATTATTATTATTATTATTATTATTATTATTATTATTATTATTATTATTATTATTATTATTATTATTATTATTATTATTATTATTATTATTATTATTATTATTATTATTATTATTATTATTATTATTATTATTATTATTATTATTATTATTATTATTATTATTATTATTATTATTATTATTATTATTATTATTATTATTATTATTATTATTATTATTATTATTATTATTATTATTATTATTATTATTATTATCCGCATGGATTCCACCTTAAGGCGACAGTTCATGCTAATTCAACAACATTAAGGCGACACTTGGAATTAAGGCGACAGTTTATGTGTCGCCTTAATTCTCAGGTACTAGATAGAAAGATAATTTTCTTGTCGGAAATAGGCTTAAATTGTTCGTCCTCCTCTAGGATGTATCTCTACAAAATTTGGTTAGGGTAGGGTTAGGGGTAGGGTTAGGGTTAGGGTTAGAAAAATTCAAATTTTTGTACACAAGTCAATGTAACTGTCGCCCTAAGTAGGTATCCACGCTTATTATTATTATTATTATTATTATTATTATTATTATTATTATTATTATTATTATTATTATTATTATTATTATTATTATTATTATTATTATCCGCATGGATTCTACCTTAAGGCGACAGTTCATGCTAATTCAACAACATTAGGGCGACACTTGGAATTAAGGCGACAGTTTATGTGTCGCCTTATTTCTCAGGTACTAGATAGAAAAATAATTTTATTGTCGGAAATAGGCTTAAATTGTTCATTTTGCTCTAATAAGTATGTCTACCAAATTTGATTAGGGTGGGGTTAGGGTTAGGGTTAGGGTTAGGGTTAGAAAATTTGAATTTTTAGTGTGCAAGTCAATGTAACTGTCGCCCTAAGTTAGTATCCACGCTTATTATTATTATTATTATTATTATTATTATTATTATTATTATTATTATTATTATTATTATTATTATTATTATTATTATTATTATTATTATTATTATTATTATTATTATTATTATTATTATTATTATTATTATTATTATTATTATTATTATTATTATTATTATTATTATTATTATTATTATTATTATTATTATTATTATTATTATTATTATTATTATTATTATTATTATTATTATTATTATTATTATTATTATTATTATCATTATTATCATTACTATCATTACTATCATTATTATCATTATTATCATTATTATCATTATTATCATTATTATCATTATTATCATTATTATCATTATTATTATTATTATTATTATTATTATTATTATTATTATTATTATTATTATTATTATTATTATTATTATTATTATTATTATTATTATTATTATTATTATTATTATTATTATTATTATTATTATTATTATTATTATTATTATTATTATTATTATTATTATTATTATTATTATTATTATTATTATTATTATTATTATTATTATTATTATTATTATTATTATTATTATTATTATTATTATTATTATTATTATTATTATTATTATTATTATTATTATTATTATTATTATTATTATTATATTATTATTATTATTATTATTATTATTATTATTATTATTATTATTATTATTATTATTATTATTATTATTATTATTATTATTATTATTATTATTATTATTATTATTATTATTGTTATTATTATTTTTATTATTATTATTATTATTATTATTATTATTATTATTATTATTATTATTATTATTATTATTATTATTATTATTATTATTATTATTATTATTATTATTATTATTATTATTATTATTATTATTATTATTATTATTATTATTATTCACAACCCTTCTCGGTTGGTTCTTATTTTCTGCATTTCTGCATTTTTTCGTTCCAGATCTCGGACTCCTACCTGGAGTCTGGGAGGTCGAGGAATCGTCGTAGTATATGAGCGGTCCCTAGAAGTGCAGCTTTCAGGAGGTCGTGGGCTTTGTGTATACCTGGTATCTCCTCGAGATGTTTATCTAGGTTTTGTGTAGTGGCTCCTAGTGCCCCGACAACCACTGGTACGACTTTGGCTTTTACATCCCACATCCTCTGGACTTCGAGTCTCAGGTCCTGGTACTTCTCGATCTTTTCCCGTTCCTTTCTCTCTATATTTGTGTCTGACGGGACGGCCACATCGACTATCGTGGCTATCTTGTTGCCTTTTTCGATGATCACCAGGTCTGGTCTTCGAGCTGTCATGACTCTATCTGTCCTGATCTCGAAGTCCCAGACAATCTTAGCCTTGTCGTTTTCTTCTACTAAGCTGGGCTTGTGTTGCCATGGCACTGGTTCTATGTGGAAGTCGTAGTTTTGGCAGACTTTTCGGTGAATTGCAGAGGCAAGGTCATTGTGTCTCTTTAGGTACAGGGTTCCAGCGAGGTTCTGGCATGCAGACGTTATGTGGCTGATGGTTTCGTCCGACAGCTTGCACATTCTGCACTTTGGGTCGGTGGATACACGGAGGATCTTTGTTTTGTGGTATTTGGTGTTGAGGGCTTGGTCCTGTGCTGCTGTAATCAATGCTTCTGTTTCAATTTTAAGCCCTGTTTATGCTGTCCATCTATATGCATGTTCCTTCTTCGTGATCTCCTCCACCTCTCGTGGGTACTGTCCGTGCAGTGGCTTCTGCATCCAGACCTCTCGGGTTTCTTCTACCCATTTTTTCTTGAGTGCCTTTCTAGTTGATGGTTCGCACTCCCTGCCCTGTGTTTGATGTTGCCACACAGCATTTATCAGGGGATCTTCTCCCTTCTTGGTGTGTATGTATTCCGTGATCCCCGCGCATTCGAGGTCTATAGTTGCGCGGACTTCGTGCAGGCCTCTTCGCCCGCAGTTTCTGGGGAGGTACAGTCTATGTATGTCTGCTCGTGGGTGAAGTGCTCCATGCATCGTAAGTATCTTTCTTGTTTTGCGGTCTAATTCTTCCAGCTCATTCTTAGTCCAGTCAATTATACCAGCTGTGTATGTTATGACTGGTAGGGCATAGCTGTTGATTGCTTGCATCTTGAACTGGCCATTCAGCTTCGATCGTAGCACCTGGCGTAGCCGCTTTTTGTATGTGATCGTTGCATTGGTTTTAACTTCTTTCTGCATATTCTCCATGTTTTGAAGAATGCCGAGGTATTTGTAGCCCTCGCCCAGCTGGACATCGCTGATCTTTCCGATGTTCATTTGCAAGCCCTCTGTTAGCTTCACCTGTCCTCTTTGGATGATCTGTCTGGCACATTTGTCAAGGCCGAACTCCATGCTGATGTCAGTGCTGAAGATGCGTACTGTATTGATCAGTGCCTCAATTTCTTTTTCGTTTTTGCCATACAACTTCAGGTCATCCATGTAGAGTAGGTGGTTGATCTTCTGCTCGCTTTTCATCTTATAACCCTGACGGCTGTTCATGAGTATGTAGCTTAGTGGATTGAGTGCTAGACAGAAGAGCAACGGTGATAGAGCATCTCCTTGGAATATCCCGCACTCTATTTTAATGTCGGCCAGATGGTTTCCTCTGCACGTGAGAGCAGTCGACCAGTTCTCCATTGATTTTTCGACAAGGTTGCATATCATTGGGTCGACTTGGTGCATCTTCATGGTCTTCAGTATCCATGGGTGGGGAACTGAGTCGTACGCTTTCCTGTAATCAATCCAGGCCACGGCTAGATTTGTCCTTCTCTGTCTGGAGTCTTCACAGAGGATCTTGTCGATGAGCAACTGGTCCTTAGTCCCCCGGCATCCCGGACGAGCTCCTTTCTGTTCATTTGCTAAGAGCCCGTTCTGTTGTAGGTGGTTCGATATTGTATCTGCCAGAATGCCGGAGAAGATCTTCCACATGGTAGGCAGGCATGTGATTGGCCTGTAGTTGCTTGGCTGAGTTCCTTTCTGGGGGTCCTTCTGGATTAATACTGTTCTTCCAGTTGTGAGCCAAGTTGGGAGCTTGATTGGGTCTTGGAGAAGATCTTGCATTTGCTCTGCTAGCCTGCCATGGATGTTCGTTAAGTGTTTCAGCCAGTAACCTTGTACTTGGTCTGGACCAGGTGCCTTCCAGTTTGCCATTTTCTTTGCCTTGGAGCGTACGTCATTCTCGGAGATGGTTGTAGATGCTTGCTCTGGGACTTCCTGATGCTCTTTCTTGAATGTCTGTGTCCACCTTGCCTCTGTGTTATATGTTTTGGGAGTGCCCCAAATACCTTTCCAGAACTCATGAGACTGGTCAGCGTCTGGTATATCGGCATGGTCAGGACTGTCGCCCTTGAGATGCTTGTAAACCCTGCCAGGTTGAGTCTTGAACATTCTGTTGATCTTGTATTGTTCAGCTCTTGCATTGTATCGCTTCAACCTGTGTGACAGGGCTATCAACCTTTGTTTTGCATCTTCAAGGGCTGCCTTTACACCTCTCTCCTTGACCCAGTACCGGTTTTCAAGGGTCTCGTCTAATTTATGCTGACCAGTTCTGCTGGCCTCCAGTCTGCTGACCTCCTTCCTTGTTTGTCTGATTTTGCTTTCTAATCTTCTCTTCCAGGGTGGGGTTTGATTTCCTCCTCTAGGCTTCTTGGGATCCCCCATCTTCCGTGTTATGATCTTTGCAGCTGCGTACATCAACAGATTTGTCTGTGTAATGTCGGTCGTATTATTATTATTATTATTATTATTATTATTATTATTATTATTATTATTATTATTATTATTATTATTATTATTATTATTATTATTATTATTATTATTATTATTATTATTATTATTATTATTATTATTATTATTATTATTATTATTATTATTATTATTATTATTATTATTATTATTATTATTATTATTATTATTATTATTATTATTATTATATTATTATTATTATTATATTATTATTATTATTATTATTATTATTATTATTATTATTATTATTATTATTATTATTATTATTATATTATTATTATTATTATTATTATTATTATTATTATTATTATTATTATTATTATTATTATTATATTATTATTATTATTATTATTATTATTATTATTATTATTATATTATTATTATTATTATTATTATTATTATTATTATTATTATTATTATTATTATTATTATATTATTATTATTATTATTATTATTATTATTATTATTTATTATTATTATTATTATATTATTATTATTCATTATTATTATTATTATTATTATTATTATTACTACTACTACTACTACTACTACTACTAACTACTACTACTACTACTACTACTACTACTACTACTACTACTACTATTATTATTATTATTATTATTATTATTATTATTATTATTATTATTATTATTATTATTATTATTATTATTATTTATTATTATTATTATTATTATTATTATTATTATTATTATTATTATTATTATTATTATTATTATTATTATTATTATTATTATTATTATTATTATTATTATTATTATTATTATTATTATTATTATATTATTATTATTATTATTATTATTATTATTATTATTATTATTATTATTATTATTATTATTATTATTATTATTATTATTATTATTATTATTATTATTATTATTATTATTATTATTATTATTATTATAATTATTATTATTATTATTATTATTATTATTATTATTATTATTATTATTATTATTATTATTATTATTATTATTATTATTATTATTATTATTATTATTATTATTATTATTATTATTATTATTATTATTATTATTATTATTCTTATTATTATTATTATTTTCGAGCCTGCTATGTCTTGCTGAATGAACGTGCCTTATTTTGGCTCTAGATAATTCTGCTTTTGGCGTATATTCTTCCCTACTTTGAAGGGCTTTGTCAACGTTTTTGTACTTTTTTTGCTGCCTGACTTTCATTATGGCTGATGCAAGACCGAGGGGTAGACCTCCTGGCAGCAAAAACAAGAAAAAAGATGAGCTTCCTCTGGAAAGGGCCCATCGTGATGGTCGGGCAGTGGAAGGGAGAGATCGCCACATATTAGTGAAATTGTCTTTCTTTCAAGATAAAGTTAAAGTAATGAAGAATGCACGGCGGCTCCTAGAGGGGGAAAACTTTTATATAACTGACGATCTAACGAAAAAAGATTTGAGCGAAAAGAGAAGATGGCGAGACCAAGTTAGTGATCTTTACCGTCAGGGGACTAGATTGCATTTTTCTGGAGGTTACTGGAGGGACTCTACTGGCAAACCTTTTAACTTTCATCAAGAGTAATCAGCGTCGCCTTCTTTCTACCTCAACCTTATCTATTTGGTGACTGTCAAAACCCCTTTTTCTTAGTGGAAGAACTTACTTTTTACACATATACGTTATGCCATGGTAGGACATAGCACGACGTTGAATCTTTCATAGACGCTAAGTCTTTTTTTCATCGGGAAAGTCAATTTGTTTTGTGTATGACTATGTGGATGTTATCCTCTTTGTCCTTTTCTTGTGGATTGATGTTTTTATTTGTTACTATACCTCCTGGGAACTCGAGCTATGTTAACACTGTATTTCGTGCTTCAAATAGCTTTCGTATTCTTAGCAATGTCTGTGGCCGTTATTGTTTTTATGTCAAACTTGTAAGATGGCATCCTCCGTAAGCTTTGCCTGTTATAATGCGAGAGGCCTCAGACAACCTAAGAAGCGCCGTCGGTTATTTGCGTTTTTACATCGTAGACAGTTTGATATATGTCTCCTTCAAGAAAGCCATAGCTGTCTTCAAGATGAAAACTTCTGGCGTCATGAATGGGGAGGTAAAATTATTTTTTGTCATGGTACAAGAGACAGTTGTGGGGTTTGTGTACTAATTAAGCCCTCCCTACATGTTGTTTTACATAAGATGTTTATTCACAACCATGGTAGATACATTATTTTAGACCTTGAAATTAATACTAAAGTCTTCACAATTGTATGTGTTTATGGGCCAAATACCGATACTCCTGCTTTTTTCATAGAAATCAGTTACAATTTGTCCAACTTCCTTGGGGACACGGTTGTTATTGGAGGGGATTTTAATTTCGCATTTTCCTTACAATTAGACAAAATGGGTGGCCAAGCAAGAACAAATTTTAAAGCTAGGGACGAATGTTTGACTTTAATGTCAGTACACAATTTAATTGATATTTGGAGACAGAAAAATCCTTTTGCAAAGAGTTATACATGGGCCTCTAACATTACACCAGGGATTCATTGCAGACTTGACTTTTTTCTTATATCTAATCATTTGAAAAATTCTGTTCGATCTACTGCTTTCTCACCTGGCATCCAGTCGGATCATTCCTTTTGTATTTTAACTATTTCCCCTCAATCTATGGAAAGGGGGCCAGGTATTTGGAAATTTAACAATTCTTTGTTAGAAGACACTAATTACGTTTTTCTCGTTAGTAACCAGTTAGGAAATGATTTAAACCTTGTAACTATTCAAAGTCTAAAGCCAAAGAGAGACGGTTTAGAGAGGAACAACTTTTACATACAATTTCTTACCTTGAACAGAAATTTTTTGTAGACCCTTCTCCTGAGTTGTCTGCTAGGCTGAAAGAAGCCCAGAACGAGCTGCTACATTATTACGATTTTAAGTTGCAAGGGACAATTATTAGATCTAGAGCCAGATGGGTGGAAGATGGCGAAAAAAACACCAAGTATTTTTTGAGTTTAGAGAAAAGAAATAAGCAATATAATACTATTAATGGCATTGTAGGTAGCGATGGTCGTGTTATTGAAGACCATCACAGGATCCTCACTGAAATCATGCAGTTTTATTCCAATCTCTATCAGTCTCGTACTTCTACACCCGGCCCCTTTTTCAATGGTCTTCCTGACCGTGGTGCCATCGATCTTGATTTAGAAATTTGCGAAGGTGAACTTTCGTTAGCTGAGTGCACAAAAGCATTATTTTCTATGCCTAATGACAAATCACCGGGCACCGATGGCTTATCTGTTTTATTTTATAAAAAATTTTGGCACTTAATCGGCCCTTATGTTGTGGAATCTTTAAATCTTGCTTTTTACACTGGCTCTCTTTCTACTGAACAGTCACGAGGGGTTTTTTCACTTATTCTTAAGCCTGGCAAAGATTCAGACAAATTACATAATTATCGTCCTATTTGCTTACTTAATACGGATTATAAAATTGCAGCGAAAGCCTTAGCTACTAGATTGAAATCAGTAATACCTTCTCTTATCGGACCTACGCAAACGGGTTTTGTTAAAGGTCGTTTTATCGGGGAGAATATAAGGTGTATTTTGGACTTGATTAATTATACTTCTGACGGTGATATTCCTGGTTTTATGTTTTTTATCGACTTTGAAAAAGCGTTCGATATGATTGAATGGAATTTTATTCAAGAATCTCTTAGGTATTTTAAAATTGGTGATGATTTTAGGAAGTGGGTCTCTATCCTTTACAATAATAGTAACGCATGTGTAGTCAATAATGGCTACTCAACGGGGTATTTTCATATAGGAAGGGGCGTCAGACAAGGCTGCCAGTTAAGTCCTTATCTATTTATTTTGTGTGCAGAAGTTCTGGCCCTTAGGGTTCTATATACTCGTGATATAAGAGGGATTCGTGTTGATGCTTATGAATATAAAATTTTACAATATGCCGACGACACAGTTTTTGTTTTGGATAATTGTATAGATTCTTTGCAAAAGATATTTGATATTCTTAATGAATTGAAAATTGCTTCTGGATTGTCAATTAATGTCACTAAGTCAGTACTTTTTCCGCTCGGTCCCCTCGTACGGAATTATCCTTTTTTATCCTACAACGGAATTTCTGTAAGTATTGGACCCATTAGTTACTTGGGAATGTCTTTTACTAATAATAGGAAGGACTTATTTGAACTCAATTATCCTCCGAAATTATCTAGGCTAAAAAACTCTCTTCGTTCCTGGTCGGTGAGAGATATGACCCCAATAGGCCGTAACATAATTACAAAGTCCTTTGGTCTTTCACAACTCGTGTTTTTGTTCCTTGTTTTACCTAGCCCACCACTCACTTTTATTAAAGAGGTTGAAAAGGCTATCTACAATTTTATTTGGTGTGACCGGACGGAAAAAGTCAAACGCACCACAATGATCAATAATTTCTGTGAGGGTGGTCTTAAGGTTACACATATTGAGAGTTTTGCAAAATCTTTAAAATGTTCATGGGTTCGTCGATATCTTAACGATTATGAAAGCCCGTGGAAAATTTTTTTCACTAGGGCTCTTAAGCCTTACGGCTCTGATTTATTTTTTTGTTGTAATTGCCATAAACGTGATACTAGATTGCCTAATGACAATTTTATTTCCCAAGTCATAGAAGCCTGGTGTGAAGTTTCATACACAACTCCTATAGGAGACTTTGGGAACCAGATTATCTGGAACAACTCGCATATAAAAGTTAATGGCAAAGTAATTTTTTATAAAAAGCTTTACGAACAGGGTATATTAAGAGTAATGGACCCTTTCGACAACCATTATAAGCCACTTGATTTTTATAACTTTACTCAAACTTACAATCGCCTAGATATCTCATTTATTCATTACTGGGGACTAATTAAAGCTATCCCTAGTCATTGGAGAAATGCTTTAAATAATGCTGAAGTCAGTCCCCGGGCAAATGTTACTAACTTGTTACAGAAGGTGATGAATTGTGTGTCAGTGTCTCGTTTTGTTTACCCTATTCTTGTAAAGAATGTTTCTGCTCCTGCCACTTCCTTAAAGAAGTGGAACAATGATTACTTTTACGATGATGACAAATGGCGAAGCATTTTTAGTATGCCGTTTAAAAGTATTACCGAGCCCAGATTACAGTATTTTCAGTTTAAGTTTCTACATAGAATTGTGTATACAAACAAGTTTCTATTTTCTTTAAACATTGTGGCTTCTCCATTTTGCTCGTTTTGTGACTCAAATGAGGAAACAATTGATCATTTATTTTGGGATTGCAGTTTTGTTTCAAGCTTTATTTTAGATGTTGAAAAAAGGCTCTTAAACAAGCAGTTTTTCTTTTCTATAGGGGATATTTTCTTTGGTTTTCAAGGAAAAGATTATAGTCCTTTTAACTTTGTGATATTACATCTTAAGTATTTCATTTATTGTTGTTCAAGGAAAAATGAGAAACTGGATGTAGATGCATTTTGTTATAAGTTTAATTTTGCACTGAAAGTAGAAAGCTATAAAAAGAAGCATAAAATTTACAATGATGTATTGAAGATATTACAAAAACAGTGATTAATACGTTGTGTTGAATGCAGTGATTGATGTAAATATTGTAATCATATAAGAAATGAAAGATTACTCAATAAACAGGAGGACAAAAATTATTATTATTATTATTATTGTTATTGTGATTGTGATTGTGATTGTGATTGTGATTGTGATTGTGATTGTGATTGTGATTGTGATTGTGATTGTGATTGTGATTGTGATTGTGATTGTGATTGTGATTGTGATTGTGATTGTGATTGTGATTGTGATTGTGATTGTGATTGTGATTGTGATTGTGATTGTGATTGTCATTGTCATTGTCATTGTCATTGTCATTGTCATTGTCATTGTCATTGTCATTGTCATTGTCATTGTCATTGTCATTGTCATTGTCATTGTCATTGTCATTGTCATTGTCATTGTCATTGTCATTGTCATTGTCATTGTCATTGTCATTGTCATTATCATTATCATTATCATTATCATTATCATTATTATTATTATTATTATTATTATTATTATTATTATTATTATTATTATTATTATTATTATTATTATTATTATTATTATTATTATTATTATACGTGCGTGGTCTTTTAGAGATATGACTCCAATTGGTCGTAATGTTATAGTTAAGTCGTTTGTCCTTTCCCAACTTGTTTATTTATTCCTGGTCCTTCCTAATCCCCCACCACATTTTGTCAAAGAACTGGAAAGAATTATTTTTGATTTTATTTGGAATGGACGCCCTGATAAAATTAAGAGAAGTACAATGGTAAATCATATTGGAGATGGTGGCTTAAAGGTAACGCATGTAAATAGCTTTATAAAGTCTTTAAAATGTCCTTGGGTGCGTCGTTACCTTTCTGAAAATGCGAGTCCATGGAAATTATTTTTTGAGATATCTTTAAGGTCTTATGGATCTCGTTTCTTTTTTAAATGTAATTGTGCTAAGACCGATGTTAAATATATCAAGAACATCTTTTTTCGTCAAGTCGTAGAAGCGTGGTGTGATGCTACTTTTTCTACACCTGAACTAAATTTTGGAAATGAGTACATTTGGAATAACTCTTATATAAAAATTGATGGAAAAACTGTATTTTATGATAATTTGTATGACAAAGGAGTTACGAAAATCATTGACCTGTTTAATGCTAATAATGTACCGTTGGATTACTTAACTTTTACTATAAAATATAATGTTGTGAATTTTCCATTTACATCATACTGGGGTTTAATAAAAGCTATACCTAGACATTGGAGATCCACCTTAATAGATACAGTTATTGAGCCCACTTCGAATGAACGGTTATTAGAGAAGATTATGGAGCATAAGTTTTCAGTTTCTTACGTAATTTACCCTATCTTATTGATGAGGGTGACGACATTGCCCACTTCGCGTGCTAAGTGGAATAATATCTATCCCGTTGATGAAGATCAGTGGGTTCCTCGTTTTAGGATGCCTTTTAAAAGTATTTCAGAAGCACGTTTACAGTATTTTCAGTTTCAGTTCTTACATAGAATTATCCCAACTAATAAATTACTATTTTATATGAAAAAGGTGGAATCTCCATTGTGTTCATTTTGTAATATATATGATGAATCCATTGAACATTTATTCTGGGAATGTAGTTTCGTATCAAATTTTCTCTTAGAGATGGAAAGAAGATTCCTCAACAAGCAATTCTTTTTCTCAAAAGAAGATATCTTTTTTGGTTATCATCAAAAGGAATACAGCCCGTATAATTTTTTAATTTTACACTTCAAGTACTATGTTTATTTTTGCTCAAGGAAAAAGATTCAGTTAGATAAGGAAATGTTCTTTTATAAATTTAAGTTTGCCATCAATGTTCTGCAGCATTGTAAGAAACGCAAGCTTTATAACGATGTAATGAAGACTTTTATACTCGATTAATTTTTTGTATATATTGACAATGTGAACACGACATGTTATACCAAAAAGATTTTGAAAAAGGCTTAAATAAACAGGAGGAAAAAAAAAATCATTATTATTATTATTATTATTATTATTATTATTATTATTATTATTATTATTATTATTATTATTATTATTATTATTATTATTATTATTATTATTATTATTATTATTATTATTATTATTATTATTATTATTATTATTATTATTATTATTATTATTATTATTATTATTATTATTATTATTATTATTATTATTATTATTATTATTATTATTATTATTATTATTATTATTATTATTATTATTATTATTATTATTATTATTATTATTATGATGATTATTATTATTATTATTATTATTATTATTATTATTATTATTATTATTATTATTATTATTATTATTATTATTATAATTATTATTATTATTGTTATTATTATTATTATTATTATTATTATTATTATTATTATTATTATTATTATTATTATTATTATTATTATTATTATTATTATTATTATTATTATTATTATTATTATTATTATTATTATTATTATTATTATTATTATTATTATTATTATTATTATTATTATTATTATTATTATTATTATTATTATTATTATTATTATTATTATTATTATTATTATTATTATTATTATTATTATTATTATTATTATTATTATTATTATTTCTTCCGTATATTTTATTAATCTCAGTTCAATTGTTTTGTAACACGGTTCAGTTTTGAGCATCAAGCTGTATAAGCGGTATGTACAATCCATAATCACAATTCCAATTAACACCTTAATACATCGTATAAATATCTAAAGTCGGACAGATGTAAAAATACAATTCTCGTATATATCTATATACATTATTTACAGTTTTAATTTCATTTAGTTTAACCCATGAAATGAAGCAGGTCATAAAAATTAACAGGTCAAAAGCTACAACAGTTATACGAATTTTACCCAGAAGTAAATCGGCACGGCCATTTAAACATGATGCTTTAAATGTTAACCAAACACTTCAGCATTGTTCACTTATTTGAAAAATACATAGACCCATACTTCTTCCAACTGACATACAAGCGTTCATGCATATAATTTTTCCCATGGAATCATACAAAACGTGGCAAGACTTCTAGAAAAAGAAAACACAAATACGTCACCAGGAGATACATAAAATCATGAGAACAAATCTGGACATGGAGAGAACGCTTGATAGAGATCACCATAACTGACCCTGTTTTTCTTATAGGGGCAAATCCTTGCATCATTAAATCTTTCAATACTAAGGGCAAACTTAAACTTAAAAAAGAATTCATCAACTGTAGGTCTTCGTTCATGTCTCTTGCAGTGATAAATATAGTATTTCATGTGAAGAACTAAAAAATTATAAGGGTGACTTGGTCTATCGCTATAACCGAAAAAGACATCTCTTTTAGAAAAGCAAAACTGTTTTTTAAGCGCACGTGCCTCAACATCTAAAATAAACGAAGCAGTAAAATTACACTCCCAGAAAAGATGTTTAAGGGTCTCTACAGCCGTACCACAAAAGGAACATAGATCTGAATCATTCTTTTTCATTAAATAAAGTAATCTATTAGTCGCAATTATCCTGTGTAAGAATTTAAATTGAAAGTACCTAAGTTTGGCCTCTGAAACAGTGAGGTGAGGCATCCTGAAGAACCTACGCCAATCGTTATCAGTAAGAGTATTAAAGTGACTTTGCCATTTAATCATAGAGGTTGGAGCTTTAAAGAAACGATTTATCAGCCTGGAGTAAATAACTTGAGACGCAGAGGTAGACTGACAAACTTTGTTAAAGAATTCAATAGTTCCATTCAACGACATAGTTCCTACACAATGGGATCTTCTCCAGGTTTGAGGAATCGCGTTGATCAATCCATGATAAAGTGTGAATGGAAAAGAATCAATCCCGAAGGCATATTTGAAATTTTCAAATGGTAAAGGAAGATTATCATGGTCAAATAAGTCACTAACATACATGACGTTTTTGGCAAAAAGATTTTTGTACATAACAACATTATTATCAATGCGAATAAAGAAGTTATTCCAAATTATTTAGCTACCAAACTTTTCAACCGGGGTTGTAAACACTGTCTCACTCCACGCTTCTAACACTTGCCGAAGAAAAACATTATTAATGGCTTGAATATCTTTACTGTGATAATTACATTGGAATATAAAACTGTTGCCAAAGGGTTTTAAATATAGATCAAAAAATAGTTTCCAGTTACCTACACTCTCATTACAATAACGTTTAATCCAACTACATTTTAAACTGTTCATGAAAGAAGGCACATGTGTAACTTCAAGGCCTCCATCGCTAATTGTATTGATAATAGTGGAACGTTTTATCTTATCTGGATTACCTCCCCAAATAAAATCATAAATCAATCTTTCTAACTCTTTAACAAAGTGATGTGGTGGATTTGGCAAAACCTGAAAAAGAAAAACAAGTTGAGACAGGGCAAAAGTCTTAAGAATAATATTACGGCCAATTGGGGTCAAGTCTCTGGTAGCTCATGCTTTTAGACATCTTTTAAGGCGAGACAATTTGGGCATATAGTTTAGTTGGAACAAATCGTTGCCTTCCCGGCTTGTAAAAGAGATACCAAGAACTTGGACTGGTCCGTGGGTAATGTTAATATTTAAGTCATCAATGGCAAATGGAATAGCTCTAACGTATGGTCCTAACGGAAATAAATTCGACTTACCAAGATTAATGGATAGGCCAGAGGCCTCTTTCAATAAGTTAAAAGTATGAATAGTCTCAATTATAGAAGTTCTACTACCATCGAGAAAAATAGAAAAATAGAATTAAAATAGAAACCTTATTGTCCTCTGAACCGTCTTCGTGAATTATGGCAGCAGACTTAAAGTTAATCTCATTTAACGCAAGAGGGCTAAGACAGGCAAAAAAGAGGAGACAGCTATTCACTTACTTGCACAAGCGCAATGCTGACATAGTCTTACTACAAGAAACCCACAGCTGTTTAGAAGATACAAAGTACTGGACATATGAGTGGGGAGGCACGATCATTTTTTCTCATGGATCTACTACTAGTCGTGGGGTCAGCGTACTTTTCAATCCCCAAATTGACTTTTAAGATACTCAAGCAGGATATCTGTCCACACGGACGTTACATTGTAGTAGATATTAACATTCAGCATTACATTTTCACCGTTGTATGCATTTATGCCCCTAATGTTGACAACCCAGGATTCTTTGTTGATATTTCAAATAATCTGAATCAGTTTGAATGTGAAACTATTATCTGTGGAGGGGATCTCAACTTTGTCTTTAATTTGGAAATTGACAAAATTGGTGGCAACGCAAAAACTAACTTTAAAGCAAGGGAAGCATGTCTAGACCTAATGAGTACCCACGACCTAGTTGACATTTGGAGGGAGAAAAATCCATTGGTTAAAAATTACACTTGGAGTTCTAATATAACGCCCGGGATTCATTGTCGTTTGGATTATTTTCTAATTTCAAGACATATTGATCAGTCTGTAGAGGATGTTGTCTTCTCGCCGGGATTACAGTCAGACCATTCTTTCATTTCTTTTTCTTTTCTCACGCATTCTGTAAAAAGGGGTCCCGGCTTCTGGAAAATTAATAATTCGCTCCTGAATGATCCAAATTACGTTCACATTATCAATGATCTCATTCTTAAGGAGATGGACAACAATGACTTCATTAATCCTTCTGTTCGTTGGGAACTTCTTAAATGTAAAGTCCGTGCTGCTACCATTAAGTACTCTAAGCTGTTGGCGAAACGAAAACGTGCCAAAGAAAATGAACTAATTAATAGAATTGCGGAACTTGAGCAAATGCTGTATGTCAATGAATCTCCGAACACTAGAAGTTTGCTCAAGGAGGCCCAAAATGACCTTTTACTACATTATAATTATAAGCTGCAAGGCACGATCATTAGGTCTCGTGCAAAGTGGGTAGAAGAAGGGGAAAAAAATACAAAGTATTTTTTGAATTTGGAAAAAAGAAACAAATCTCTTAATTCAATTCATGCCCTTAAAAACGCAATGATGAGATTCTCTTACAGATCAAAACTTTTTTCCAGGGACTTTATAAGTCCAGTGATTGTGTTCCCGACCCTTTTTTTACTGGTCTTCCAATTTTTGATACTGATGATGTTGATTTTGAATCTTGTGAGGGTAAACTTACATTGAGGGAATGTTATAATGCTCTTTGTGCAATGAAGAACGATAAGTCCCCAGGCTGTGATGGCCTTTCTGTTAATTTTTACAAGAAATTCTGGCACTCTATCGGTAAGTTGATGCTAGATTCATTAAACTATGGTTACTGTAAAGGGGAACTTTCACCAGAACAAAATAGAGGTATAATTACTTTAATCTTAAAGCCAAATAAGGAACGCACCCTGCTTCAAAATTACCGTCCCATTACTCTCCTCAATACAGATTATAAAATTGGAGCAAAGGCGATCGCTTCAAGACTTAAAAATATCATTCAAGACTTGATTGGTCCTCAACAAACAGGGTTCTTGAAAAACAGATCTATTGGTGAAAATATAAGGTTCGTGTTAGATTTAATTGACTTTTCTAGACAAAAGGAGATTCCTGGCTTTCTACTTTTAGTAGATTTTGAGAAAGCGTTCGATAGAATTGAATGGTCATTTATTCATAGAACTCTCAAGTACTTTAAGTTTGGTATTAGCTTTAGAAACTGGATTAATGCATTTTACAATAAGAGTACTACTGCCATTTGTAACAATGGATATTCTACAGGTTTCTTCCCCATTCAAAGGGGAGTACGTCAAGGGTGCCCACTGAGCCCCTACATATTTCTACTTGTTGCGGAGATTCTGGCACTGAAAATTAAGATGAATGGTAACATTAGGGGTATTAGGATAGGTAATAAGGAAGTTAAACTTACGCAATATGCCGATGATATTATTATTATTATTATTATTATTGTTATCGTTATCGTTATCGTTATCGTTATCGTTATCCTTATCCTTATCCTTATCCTTATCCTTATCCTTATCCTTATCCTTATCCTTATCCTTATCCTTATCCTTATCCTTATCCTTATCCTTATCCTTATCCTTATCCTTATCCTTATCATCATCATCATCATCATCATCATCATCATCATCATCATCATCATCATCATCATCATCATCATCATCATCATCATCATCATCATCATCATCATCATCATCATCATCATCATCATCATCATCATCATCATCATCATCATCATCATCATCATCATCATCATCATCATCATCATCATCATCATCATCATCATCATCATCATCATCATCATCATCATCATCATCATCATCATCATCATCATCATCATCATCATCATCATCATCATCATCATCATCATCATCATCATCATCATTATTATTATTATTATTATTTTTCTCCTTTATTTCATTTCATCTCGCAAATGGTAAGTATTCGTATTTTCACAATTAGGTTGGAAACGTATGGTACATCATAGGATGAAGAAAAAAAAAACTTAAACTGTACAACACCAAAGAGGCAACAGAGTAACATTACAGAGATTAATTACAGAAATAGAAAAGTTTCGATATAATATACTGTAGACTCTAGATATGTGAATCATTCCTTCTTTCTTTGATGAAAGATTTCTCCGCTGTTCTGTTATATCAGCAGAAGTTATATACATTAGTTAATTGAAAGGTACTGTTTGATAAATAGTAGCATAAGAACAATACAAAAAAAGGGCACTTCCAAAGAGTCAGCAAAGTCAAATTGTCCAAAAATGGTGAATCAAATAAAAAGGTTTGGACATAAAGCAAACGCTCGCTCAAGGTCACTATAATTTACTTTCGTTTTTACTTTATACCTTTTCCTTTGCTCAACTTTCAAAGCAAATTTAAATTTATGAAAGAAATCATTTATTAACGGTTTTTCATTCCTTAGTTTACAATCGAAAATAAATTTCTTCATATGCATAGTTAAAAAAATTGTAAGGATGACAAGGTAGAGTATAACAAAAATAATAATTACGCTTAGAAAAGAAAAATTGCTCTCTCAAAAACAAATTTTCAACGTCTAAGATAAAGGTAGACGTGAATCTACACTCCCAAAATAAATGGTCAATGGTTTCAACTTCAGTTTCACAAAATGAACAAAGGGGGCTAGCTGTTTTACCCATTAGCGAGAGGAGTCTATTGGTGGGAAGGACTCTATGGAGGAACCTAAACTGAAAATATTGAATAGTGGGGTCAGAAGTTGATTTCCAAGGAGCATAGAAAAAGTGAGACCAATCCTCAATCGTAATATTGTCCATCGTGGCTTGCCATTTAAAGCATGCAGTAGGTTTCTCTGAAATTTTCTTCAATAAAATGTTGTAAATAAATTGTGAACTGCTATAATTACCCAACATCTTATCCAGTAATTCTTCATTAGTATTCCTGTCATCAAAATGACGAATAGACTCCCGCCAATTGAGCGGGATACTATGTAACAAGCCCCAATACGAAGTGAAGGGTAATGAGTCAATATTATACTTAATGATAAATGTTTCAAAACTTACGGACATCTCTTTTTCACCTGGCATCCAGTCTGATCATTTCTTTATTTATCTAACTCTCAATGTTGCTTCAACAAAAAGGGGTCCAGGGTACTGGAAATTAAACAATTCGCTTTTACGCGATAGTAGCTACACTGACCTTATCAACAGTGTCATTCAAAGCGAAATTGATCACCGTACTTCTATGGATCCTTGCTCAAGGTGGGAATTCCTAAAGTTTAAGTTACGTGAAGTGTCTATAAAGTATTCTAAAGAGAAAGCTCGGGAAAGGCGTCACAAAGAGAAGGTCTTGCTATTGAAAATCTCTAATCTTGAACAGCAGCTCTTCTTGACTGAATCAGCCGAGACTCGCTCATTGTTAACGGCGGCTCAAAACGATCTCAATTCGTATTTGGATTACAAATTACAGGGTACTATTATAAGATCTCGTGCAAGATGGGTTGAGGATGGAGAAAAATTCAAAATACTTCTTAAACCTAGAAAAACGAAATAAGATTAACAATAAAATTTCCAACCTGTTGAAGCCTAACGGTGATATTGTAGATGATGAAGAGACAATTCTTCAGGAAATCCGTAATTTTTATCATTCTCTTTACACCTCTATATCAAGACTTCTCCAGACCCCTTTCTGCATGACTTACCCCATACTTCTTTAGAAATGGAGGATGAAACTCAGTGTGAGGGGGAGCTTACTCTTAATGAATGTTTCATGTCCCTTAATTCAATGAAAAACGACAAGTCACCGGGAAGCGATGGCTTCTCTGTTAATTTTTAAAAACATTTTTGGCCTTTAATTGGGCAATTTGTGGTTGATTCTCTAAACCATGGTTATCGCAGGGGGTTTCTTTCACCTGAACAATCGCGTAGTATTATCACTCTTATCTCAAAGCCTGGTAAAGACTCTACTCTACTTCAAAACTATCGCCCAATTTCTCTTTTGAATGTAGATTATAAAATCGGTGCAAAGGCAATTGCCAATAGGTTTAAACGTGTTATTCAATCGTTAATAGGTCCTCAACAAACTGGTTTTTTGAAAGGTAAATTTATCGGTGAAAATGTTAGATTTATCCTCGATTTGATTGACTATACTTCAAATCATAATGTACCTGGTTTTTTGTTCTTAGTAGATTTTGAAAAAGCTTTTGACACATTGGAATGGAACTATATTCAGGCTACTCTTTCTTTTTTTAATTTTGGGATTAGGATCAAAACTTGGATTAGTACTTTTTACAAGAATGCACACGCTTGTGTGCTGAACAATGGTTACTCCACAGGTTTATTCCCGATTAATAGAGGTGTTCGTCAAGGCGAATTATTATTATTATTATTATTATTATTATTATTATTATTATTATTATTATTATTATTATTATTATTATTATTATTATTATTATTATTATTATTATTATTATTATTATTATTATTATTATTATTATTATATTATTATTATTATTATTATTATTATGATTATTATTATTATTATTATCCTTATTATTATTATTATTATTATTATTATTATTATTATTATTATTATTATTATTATTATTATTATTATTATTATTATTATTATTATGATTATTATTATTATTATTATTATTATTATTATTATTATTATTATTATTATTATTATTATTATTATTATTATTATTATTATTATTATTATTATTATTATTATTATTATTATTATTATTATTATTATTATTATTATTATTATTATTATTATTATTATTATTATTATTATTATTATTATTATTATTATTATTATTATTATTATTATTATTATTATTATTATTATTATTATTATTATTATTATTATTATTATTATTATTATTATTATTATTATTATTATTATTATTATTATTATTATTATTATTATTATTATTATTATCTCTCTTTTTCTCACAACCTTTCTTGGTTGGTATTCATTCTTTTGTCCCTCAGACCTCGGGGTCCTACCCGGACCCTGGGAGGTCGAGCACTCGTCTTAGTATGTGGGCGCTGCCGAGAATCCCTTGCTTTATGAGTTTCCTCATATCATGACCTCCTGGAATTCTTCGGAGGTGGTCGTCTAGTTGTGTGCTGACCGCTCCGAGTGCCCCCACCACTACCGGTATTACCTCCGCTTTGACGTTCCATAGTCTTTGTATTTCTAGCTTCAGGTCTTGGTATTTCTGCACTTTCTCGCCTTCCTTATCCCTGACATTCTTGTCCAATGGGACCGCAACATCTATTATTTTGGCCGTCTTTTCCTGTTTGTCTATAACTATTAGGTCAGGTCTCCTTGCCGTTACGATCCTGTCAGTCCTGACCTCGAAGTCCCAGAGGACTTTAACTTGCTCTGTTTCCGTAACCGCCTCTGGTTTGTGTAACCATGGTTGTCGTTCTGAAGTGGGGATTCGGTAGTGCTGACAGATTTCTAGGTGTAGAGCTGCTGCCACGCTGTTATGCCTCTTCAGGTATTCAGTTCCAGCCAACTTCTGGCAGCCTGCTATGATGTGGCTTACTGTCTCATCTGCTTCCCTGCACATTCGGCACTTGCTGTCGTCGGACTGTTTCAGGATCTTGGCCTGGTGATATTTTGTGCACAATGCTTGGTCTTGTGCGGCCGTGATTAGTGCCTCTGTTTTCTATTTTTAGCCCTGTGCAGGATAGCCACTTGTACGCCATTTCTGTGCTGGTAGCCTGCTCCACCTGCTGGGGGTATTGTCCATGTAGTGGCTTTTCTTTCCATTTACTTTGGTACCTTTGTGACCATCCTGCCTTCCATTGGTCTCTTGTCTCCACTTCTTGTTGTTGGGGCCTGGCCTGCCAGACGGCCTGCAGTAGGGGCTCAGTTGCTCTCCTTCTTTCGATATATTTATCGAGCCCCACCTTCTCGCCAGTTATCGTAGCTTCCACCTCTTTCAGCCCTCTACCCCCTTGATGTCGTGGGAGGTAGAGCCTGTGCACGTCCGCTCTTGGGTGGAGCCCTCCGTAGATGTTCAGGAGCTTCCTTGTCCTGCGGTCAAGTTCTGCCATCTCTGTTCTGGTCCACTCGATGATTCCTGCAGTGTAGCTGATGACTGGCATGGCATATGTGTTCAAGGCTTGGATCTTGTTTTGCCCGGTCAGTTTTGTCTTCAGGACTTGTCTGATCCTCTTTCTGTAGGTCTTTATTGTGTTGGCCTTCACTTTCTCTTGGAGATTCTCCATGCCCTGCAGGATTCCGAGGTACTTGTATCCCTTGTCTACTTCAACGTCCTGTATTCTCCCGATGTCTAGGAGAAGTCCCTGCGTAGCCTCTACCTTCCCTCTTTTGATGATTAATCTGCCACACTTCTCAAGGCCGAACTTCATCCCGATGTCATTGCTGAAGATTCGGACTGTGTTTATCATCGAGTCGATTTCTCTTTCATTCTTCCCGTACAGTTTCAGATCGTCCATGTACAGGAGATGGTGTATTGTGAGACCCGATTTCAGTTTGTAACCGCACCTTGAGTTCTTGAGTATGTGGCTGAGGGGGTTAAGGGCTACACAGAAGGTAGCGGTGACAATGCATCTCCCTGGAAGATTCCACAACGAATCGGGATTTTCGCAAGGTGCTGTCCGTTTGCGGTCAAATCTGTGGTCCAGTGTGGCATGGTCTCTTCTATCAGAGTGCAGATCTTCGGGTCGAGTTTGTGTATTCGCATGGCCTCTATTATCCACGAGTGGGGTACTGGGGTACTTATTATTATTATTATTATTATTATTATTATTATTATTATTATTATTATTATTATTATTATTATTATTATTATTATTATTATTATTATTATTATTATTATTATTATTATTATTATTATTATTATTATTATTATTATTATTATTATTATTATTATTATTATTATTATTATTATTATTATTATTATTATTATTATTATTATTATTATTATTATTATTATTATTATTATTATTATTATTATTATTATTATTATTATTATTATTATTATTATTATTATTATTATTATTATTATTATTATTATTATTATTATTATTATTATTATTATTATTATTATTATTATTATTATTATTATTATTATTATTATTATTATTATTATTATTATTATTATTATTATTATTATTATTATTATTATTATTATTATTATTATTATTATTATTATTATTATTATTATTATTATTATTATTATTATTATTATTATTATTATTATTATTATTATGATTATAATTATTATTATTATTATTATTATTATTATTATTATTATTATTATTATTATTATTATTATTATTATTATTATTATTATTATTATTATTATTATTATTATTATTATTATTATTTTTTTTTTTTGCCATCATTTATTTCAAAATTGTTATCAGATAAAAAGAACATACAACAAGTCTTGCTTTTTAAATGAAAAAGAATACAAAAGTAACTTATGTAACCGTGCAGTTGCTTGAAATGAATAAAGAGCGTAACATATACAGTGACAAAAATGCTTACTACAAGAATAAACCAATTTCTAATCAAATAACATTTTGCACTTACTGAAAACTGACTTTAGCATACTATACAGAAAAGGCTCACGATTGTACGTACTTAAATGACTTTCTACTTCTAAAGCAAATTTAAATTTATACAAAAATTCATCAACAATGAGCGAATCATTTTGTAATTTTTTCTGAAAAATGTAATATTTGATATGAAAAATAAGAAAATTCAAAGGATGCTTCGGTAAAATTTCATATCCAAAGAAAATATCTCTTTTTGAAAAAACGAACTGTCTATTGAAAATTCTTTGCTCAACGTCTGAAATAAAATTTGAACTTACATTACACTCCCAGAAAAGATGCTCTATAGTTTCCTCTCTTTGACCACACAAATTGCAACGAGGGTTATCTGTCTTATTCATAAGAGCTAACATATAATTTGTCCCTAAAATACGGTGGAGAAAGCGATATTGGAAGTAAATAATCTTCTTTTCACGTAAAGAGCGGAATGGAATATTCCAAATCACACGCCACTGATCTTGACTTAATTCAAAATTAACATTCCATTTTATTATCGACTTTGGCTTCGTAACAACTTGCAACAAAAGCTGCTTGTAAATGAAACTTGAAAGCTTTGCAGTATTGTGAATTGTTTCTAATGGAGAAATGTCAGTGCTATTGTTGAACTGATCCAGTGACCTTCTCCAACAACTTGGAATAGCTTTAATTACACCGTAATAAACAGTAAATGGACAATTGATGTGAAACTTCTCTAAAAAATCTGAAAAGGATAAAAAGTGATGATTTGCATCCATAATGTCCTTGATACATTTGATTCCATTAGTAACCCATCTTTTATATAACAAAACTTTTCCATTTACTTTAATATGGTGATTGTTCCATATAATTTGATTTCTGAAATTGTCTACAACGTCTTTAAAGGTAAAAAGAGACCAAGCGTGAAGAACATCATTAAGAAAAGAATTCTGAGTGTGGACATCACATGGC
Source organism: Holothuria leucospilota (assembly GCA_029531755.1). Taxonomy (NCBI): domain Eukaryota; kingdom Metazoa; phylum Echinodermata; class Holothuroidea; order Aspidochirotida; family Holothuriidae; genus Holothuria; species Holothuria leucospilota. The sequence goes on from CM055973.1 coordinate 2,448,492, forward strand.
TTAAAATTACAATCAAAAATTAAATGACCCCCGTATTTTTTAAGGTGATAATTAAAATAGGTTTTCCACATGGCAGCCTTTTCATTGGTAAAACGCTTGACCCAAGTACACTTTAAACCATTTATGAAACTTTTTATGTCTGTTGCATTCAAACCTCCTTCTGAAGTGGAACTTTTCAGTGTAGTGCGCTTAATTTTGTCTGGTTTTCCAGACCAAATGAATCTAAATAAAATACTTTCCAGCTGCTTAATAAAGTAAATTGGAGGATTGGGTAGACACTGAAATAGATACACGAACTGCGAAATGCCAAACGTTTTGACCAAAACAATTTTGCCTAATGGAGTTAGATCACGACTTGACCATAAATTTAAAGTACTTTTAAGTCGGGATAACTTCGGCATAAAGTTAAGCTGAAAAAGGCTTTCACGATCATTGCTTACAACGATTCCTAAAACCGCAACTGGACCGTCTGTCCATTTAAATAAGTACAAATCAAGAAAAGCTGGTTTTTGAGAAATAAGAGGACCTAGGGGAAAAATGCTACATTTGTCAAAATTAATCTTGAGTCCTGATGCCATCTCAAAATTTTTCAAAAGCTTAACAGTCTCTCTAAGTGAATCATGGGAGCCATCTAGAAACAATACTGTATCGTCTGCATATTGAAGTATCTTTAGTTCTTCGTTAAGAACAGAGATTCCCTTAATACTGGAATTATTCTTTACTTTCATAGCTAGCAATTCAACGCAAATTATGAAAATGTAAGGGCTCAGAGGGCAGCCCTGTCTAACTCCTCTACTAATTTTAAAAGAATGAGATGTAAATCCATTGTTACATACAGACGAAGAAGAACCGGCGTACAGAGTTCGAATCCATTGGCATAAATCTTCATTAAACTTAAAAAGTTTTAAAGAATAAAGAATAAAATCCCAATTGAGCCTATCGAAGGCTTTTTCAAAATCGATTAACAGTAGCAAACCAGGAATAGAGTTCGTGTTACAAAAATCAATAGTATCTAAAACACAACGAATATTTTCACCAATAAAGCGACCTTTAATATATCCTGTTTGAGTGGAACTAATAATTGAATCAAGCTCTTTCTTAACTCTCGTTGCTAATGCCTTAGAACAAATTTTATAATCTGTGTTCAAAAGAGAGATTGGACGAAAATTTTTAGCAAAAGAATGATCTTTGTTCGGTTTTGGTATGAGAGTGATTAGGCCACGAGACTGCTCACAAGAAAGGGAAGAATTTTGAAAAGCGAAATTAAGCGAATTAGTAACAATCCTGCTGATCTGAGGCCAAAAATGCATATAAAATTCTGCTGGTAGCCCATCACTACCTGGGCATTTCCCTTTGCACATTGAGAAAAGGGCAGTTTTACACTCCTCTTCCGATAACAAACCATCACATAAACTTGATTCATCTTGATTTAAGGTTGTAGAAATATGAAAATTACGAAAAAAAGCAGCGAGGTTTACCTCCTCGTGAGTGTACAAGTTAATGTAAAATAAGGATAATTCATGAAGAATTGAAGTTGTATCTGTAATGGTCAAGCCCGAATGAGTTTTTAATTTACGAACAACATTGACCGACTTATTACGTTTTTCGAGGTTTAAAAAATAACTTGTATTTTTCTCACCTTGCCCTACCCACCTGGCTCGCGAACGAATAATAATACCTTGTAATTTATAATCAAACAGTTGCTCCAGCTTATTTCTTTCAAGTGACAATTTATTGAAAGTTTCTAAGGAGCACGTATTATGGTATTCTTTCTCTAACTGGGATATAATTTTTACAACTTCTTTTTCCTTTTTCCTTCGCTCCTTGGCCTTTCGTCAACCATATTCCAAAGAAACTTTACGAATTTGATATTTTAGAAACTCCCATTTCAACGCAGGATTTTGGCATTGATTTGTGAGGTCAGAGGAATGAATCGTGTCATTAATGAGTTGGGTATACTCTTTGTCCTTCAGAAAAGAACAATTTAATTTCCAAAGGCCTGGACCTCTTTTTTCAGAGTACATAATTAAGTGTAAATTGACAATAGAATGGTCCGATTGTAAGCTAGGTGAAAAAAAACTATTAGTAATCGATGATTCCAAATTGCGTGAAATAAGAAAAAAGTCAAGCCGGCAGCAAATACCCGGAGTTATGTTTGACCTCCAACTGAAATCTTTTTTGTGTGGGTTCCTCTCCCTCCAAATATCAATTAAGTCGAAAGTTGAAATTAATTCTAAACATTTTGATCTGGCATTAAAATTAGTCCTTAACAATCCCCCTTGCTTATCTAACTGTAAATTAAAAACAAAATTAAAGTCTCCCCCAATGATAAGCGAGTCAATAGGATAATCATTAAGTTTCAACAATAACTTGTGGAAGAAATCCTCGTCATCCACGTTTGGACCATATAAACTAACGATAACAAAATTTCTCCCCGAGATTGTCACTTCTACTACAATAAATCTACCGTCGAGCGAAGCATACCAACGGATAATGTTATCATCTAACAAAGGATTAAAAAGAATGCAAACCCCTCTACTCATGGGTGACCCATGACCAAAAATAATACGACCTCCCCATTCATTTTGCCAGAACAATTCATCCTTGGGAGTGCTATGTGTTTCTTGTAAGAGATAAATATCTTTTAAATCCAACCGTAGATATGCAAAAACTTTACGCCTTTTCCTGAACTGTCGAATACCGCGTACATTATAAGAACAAATTTTTAATTCTGTCATAATGATAGAATAAAAAATCTTCTAAATGTAGCGAGTGCATATGGACATTGCTACAAATTAATTCTTCAAGCAACAAACCATAAGGGAGAAGTTGAAATATTTGATGGCATGCAAAGAAAAAAGTAGAAAAAAGAAGAAAAGACAAAGAAAGAGAAAAAGACATCACAACAGTCAGCAAAAAAGGATCCGTAAAGGACCTAAATTGACTGCAAAGGTTCCACAAGAACCGATGAGAATAACCTAAACACATCATCAACAAAAGCTGATGAGAAAAAACACTCCGCTACTCAGCGGAGTGAGTGACAACTTAATAATAACAAAAATAGCTAAATGGTTCTCTGATAGTTCAAAAGATAAGAAAAAAATTGTTTATACTTGCAGTTTTTGTAATCCACATAAATGAATCTAAAAAGTCCTTTTAATCCTTCAAAAGAAAGGAAATGCACAGCGCTTGGCTCAGAACTGATAAGGCTTTCCGGAAGCATCTCTCCATTTTCCTCCAAAAAATCTCAGTTTGGTTCCCTGATTATAAAGTTCTGTAACTTTGTCAGCCCATTTCTTCTTTTCCTTAAGATCAATTCTGGTCAAGTCATCCACGATAAAAAACGGCTTATTTTCTAGAGCTGATCTTCTGGCTTTCATAATAGCTACTTTATCTTTATATGATAGACACTTAACGAGGATATGCGGGGATCTATCTCCGTGACTTCTACCGTCTCTATGGCAACGCTCAATCCTTACGTCTTGGATCTCTGGGAATAAAGGAAGAACCCTAGTCTTAACAATGGATTCACAGTCTTCGTCCTCGGTTGAAGGAATTCCGACTATTCTAAAGTTGTTGCGCCTTGACATTCTTTCTTGTTTGTTTACATCATCTGTTGTATAATCTAAAGCTCGTTCCAAAGCTGCAATTTTCCGGGAGAAATCCTCGAGTTCCTTTTCCTTGGCCGCCATCTTGGATTCAAGATCATCAATCCGTTTCGCCTGAAATTCGACGGCTTTACCCAGTTCCCTTTCTAATTTTGATATGGAGGTCTGGAGATTCCTCAAGGAACGTTCAATCACCTGCTGAAACCCTTCTATCGCAGATTTCCAGTCACCTTCAACATCAGTGTCACTTTGATCATCTGTGTTCTCAGGATCCTCCATAGTGTAACGCAAGAGACCCCTTGCTTCAGAACGAGAATGAGACAATGTTGATTGACTCGATAACGGCGGTCGGCCTCTTCGTTTTGGTTTTGGTGGATTCATAGTGACCAGAAAACTGTAAGTAATCACACAGTTGAAAGATAGACCAAAAAGCTTTCTCCTTTAGAGGTAAAATTGCAAAAATTCTCACTCACTCCTCAGAGCAACGTGTTTAACCTTCCATGGTTTAGGCTCGTCCATTATTATTATTATTATTATTATTATTATTATTATTATTATTATTATTATTATTATTATTATTATTATTATTATTATTATTATTATTATTATTATTATTATTATTATTATTATTATTATTATTATTATTATCATTATCATCATCATCATCATCATCATCATCATCATCATCATCATCATCATCATCATCATCATCATCATCATCATCATCATCATCATCATCATCATCATCATCATCATCATCATCATCATCATCATCATCATCATCATCATCATCATCATCATCATCATCATCATCATCATCATCTCATCTCATCATCATCATCATCATCATCATCATCATCATCATCATCATCATCATCATCATCATCATCATCATCATCATCATCATCATCATCATCATCATCATCATCATCATCATCATCATCATCATCATCATCATCATCATCATCATCATCATCATCATCATCATCATCATCATCATCATCATCATCATCATCATCATCATCATCATCATCATCATCATCATCATCATCATCATCATCATCATCATCATCATCATCATCATCATCATCATCATCATCATCATCATCATCATCATCATCATCATCATCATCATCATCATCATCATCATCATCATCATCATCATCATCATCATCATCATCATCATCATCTTCATCATCATCATCATCATCATCATCATCATCATCATCATCATCAATCATCATCATCATCATCATCATCATCATCATCATCATCATCATCATCATCATCATCATCATCATCATCATCATCATCATCATCATCATCATCATCATCATCATCATCATCATCATCATCATCATCATCATCATCATCATCATCATCATCATCATCATCATCATCATCATCATTATTATTATTATTCAAGAAGAAGCAACTTTCGAATTTTGGGAATTAAGCAAGAAAGAGGTGAAGACTGTCTTAAAACTGTAACAGATATTCTCACTAACATGGGTCTTCCAGACCCCCAGATTGAAAGGGCCCACCGGGATGGCAGAGGAGCTGAGGGGCGTCATAGACATATTTTGGTAAAGATGTCTTTTTATCAAGATAAGGTTAGAGTTATGAAAGCGGCGAGAAGGGCGTTGGCCGATAAAGATTTCTATATCATAGACGACTTGACTAAGTTGGACTTACAGGAGAAACGGCGCTGGAAAAACCAAGTAAATGAGCTCTACCAGCAAGGAACGCGACTTCGATTTGGAGGGGGCTGTTGGAGGGGCGTTGACGGCAAGCCCTACAACTTTAATTAAACATTTTGTGGCCGAAGCGTTCATTTTGAAGCTTTTGGATTTTTCATGAAGGAGGACTATACAGTTATCGATCAGTATTATTTTCACTCTAAGTAGCCATTCTTCGGGCAGTGTACAGTTGTGAATCTCGTTCGACCATTTTGTCGTTTTTCTTTTGGAAGTTACTTATGTCCCCTATTGGAGCCATGTGGGGCTGGTGTTTTTTGTTTTCTTCCCTTGGATTGATGTTTATTTTGTTTTTTAAACCTCCTGTGGGTATGAAATATTTGATTCTTGCAATGCATGTTAATTCTGTCTCTACTGTCACTTTGATTGCCTTTGATCATTGCTATTTCTCTTTGTCATTCTTAAGATGGCATCCACCTTAAGCTTTGTAACATACAATGGGAGAGGTCTAAGGCAATCTAAAAAGAGAAGACGTTTGTTCGTATTCCTACACCGTAATAAGTATGATGTGTGCCTTATACAAGAAACTCATAGCTGTATCCAGGATGAACCTTACTGGAAAAACGAATGGGGTGGAACTGTTATCTTCTGCCATGGATCTAAGGACAGTTGTGGTGTTTGCCTGCTTATCAAACCCTCTCTTGCTGTTAATATTCATAAGGAGTGTATTGATGCTTACGGTAGGTTTATTATTCTTGATGTAGAGATAAATAATATTATTTTTACCTTGTCAGGGGTCTATGGACCAAATATTGACACCCCTGCTTTTTATACCGATCTTTTTGACAAGATGGACAATTTCTTGTGTGAATCACTTATTATGGCAGGAGACTTTAACTTTGTATTTTCATTGGACTTGGATAAGACGGGAGGCCAGGCTAAGACTAATTTTAAAGCCCGGGATGAATGTTTATCTTTGATGTCAGTTTACAGTTTAATTGATATCTGGCGTGACTTGAATCCGTTTGGTAAATGTTACACTTGGAGTTCGAATATAACTCCGGGTATACATTGTAGATTAGATTTTTTTCTAATTTCTCATCACTTGAGACATTCAGTTCATTCTGTATATGTTTCACCTGGATTACAGTCTGATCACTGTTTTTGTATTCTTGCATTAGCTCCTGTTAAAATGGCCAGGGGCCCAGGAATATGGAAATTTAACAATTCTCTTTTAGATGATTCAATGTATGTTTCTAATATGCATGATTATCTTATCGAACTTTTGGATGATGTTGATCCTGGAAACCCCGGTGTATCTTGGGACTTTGTAAAATATAAAGTACGTAATTATTCTATGGCTTATGCCAAGGAGAAGGCCAGGAAAAGGCGTCTTAAAGAAAATGAATTACTTAAGATTATCTCCACTTTGGAACAACAATTATATGTTAACCCGTCTGCTTCAGTAAATTCCCAGCTAAAGGAAGCAAGGCTGGAGCTTCTTGATTATTATGACTTCAAATTACGTGGTACCATTATAAGGTCAAGGGCGAGATGGGTAGAAGATGGTGAGAAGAATAGTAAATATTTTTTAAATCTCGAAAAGAGGAATAAGTTACTCAATACCATAACCTTACTTGAAAATGACTCAGGTAGGATAATTGATCATCATAAAGGAATTTTGGAGGAAATTTTTAAGTTCTATTCAAATTTATATAGTTCGCATTCCTGCTCCTCTAATTCCTTTTTTAATACTCTCCCGGATTTTATTTCATTTGATTGTGACCAAACAGCTTGTGAGGGGGAACTCACATTACAGGAATGTTCTGCGGCCTTATTTTCTATGAGCAATGATAAAACTCCAGGCTCCGATGGTCTATCGACAAATTTTTACAAAAAGTTTTGGCACTTGATAGGTCCTCATGTGGTTTCAAGTTTGAATTATGCATTTCGTTCAGGCTATCTAGCGACTGAACAGTCTCGGGGGGTGATTTCTTTAATTTTAAAGCCTGGTAAAGATTCCAATAAATTAGAAAATTATCGCCCAATTACCCTACTTAACACAGACTACAAGATCGGAGCCAAAGCTTTGGCAACTCGACTTAAATCTTGTATTACTTCCCTTATAGGCCCTACCCAAACTGGTTTTGTCAAAGGTCGCTTTATTGGCGAGAATATTAGATACGTTTTAGAATTAATAGATTTCACTAGTGAAAATAAAATTCCGGGGTTTTTACTTTTTGTGGATTTCCACAAAGCATTTGACAAAATTGAATGGAGTTTTATTCAAAAGACTCTTACTTATTTTAACTTTGGAGAGGATTTTAAGAAATGGGTTTCTGTGTTGTATAACAATAGTAATGCGTGTATTATCAATAATGGTTTCTCCACTGGCTATTTTCATATTTGTAGAGGGGTCAGGCAGGGTTGCCCCCTCAGCCCTTACTTGTTTATTTTGTGTTCGGAACTCTTATCTATTAGTGTATTACATAATAAGGAAATACGAGGTATTCGTGTGGGGAACTTTAATTATAAACTTTTGCAATACGCCGATGATACGGTTTTTCTCTTAGATAGTTCTATTAATTCCTTACGGGAAACAATACAAACTCTGAAAGATTTGTCGGAGGCGTCAGGGTTGACCATAAACTATTCCAAATCTGTCCTGTTTCCCTTAGGTCCCTTTGTAAGAGATTGTCCGTTAACGTCCTTTTGTGATATTGTTGTTAGTAGTGGTCCTGTTACTTATTTGGGCATTTTCTTCACCAATAACAGAGAGGACCTTTTTGAACTCAATTATACTCCGAAGTTGTCTCGGTTAAAATCTTGTCTTCGCTCGTGGTCTTTTAGGGACATGACCCCAATTGGTCGTAATGTCATAGTGAAGTCATTTGCCCTTTCCCAACTTGTATATTTATTCCTGGTCTTACCTGATCCCCCACCGTACTTTGTAAAAGATCTTGAAAGATTAATTTTCGATTTTATTTGGTGCAGACGCCCTGATAAAGTTAAAAGGAGTACTATGGTTAATCAGATTGATAATGGTGGATTAAAGGTAATACATATTAATAGTTTTATTAAATCTCTAAAATGCTCTTGGGTGCGTCGTTACCTCTCTGATACTGCGAGTCCATGGAAAATTTTTTTTGATATCTCTTTAAAATCTTATGGATCTACCTTCTTCTTCTATTGCAATTGTGCTAAGATTGATGTTAAGGGTATAAAGAACATGTTTCTTCGTCAAGTTGTTGAAGCATGGTGTGATGTTACTTTTGCTACACCTGAACTAAATTTTGGAAATGAGTACATTTGGAATAACTCTAATGTTAAAATTGATGGTAAAATTGTGTTTTATGATAACTTATATGAAAAAGGAGTTATGAAAATCTGTGACCTGTTTAATGTTAACAATGTACCACTAGACTACTTAACTTTTACCAGGAATTACAATGTTTTAAATTTTCCATTTACTTCTTATTGGGGTTTAATAAAAGCTATTCCTATGCATTGGAGATTTAATGTAAATGATACTGTTATTGAACCAACTAAGTCCGAACTTTTAATAGAGAAAATTATGGTGAGAAAATTTTCAGTTTCTCACGTCATCTACCCTATTTTACTAATGAGGGTGGCTACCTTGCCTACCTCTCACTCCAAGTGGAACAACATTGTTCAGGAAAATGAAGATCGGTGGACTACTTACT